>WYDF02035832.1:0-12637 GCA_009867245.2 Adranes taylori | reverse complement strand
ACCATCTTTACTCTGAAACAAAATAAATTAGATGTATCTCCATTTGACGACAAACGTTTTATTTGTCAAATGAGTTTACCCAGTAAGTCAACTGAGACATGGATATCGGCGTAGCTCAGGTACATAACTGCATACTTATCTTTTATTTTTTATTGCTTTAAAAAAAATTAAATTAATTTTCTCTCATTTTATTTACATTCACAACATGTTTTTTCAGGAAAATATTCATAATTTCTGAGACAATACTCATTATGAAAAATATAATGGACATTAGAGAAATTACTCACAATATACACATCGAAAGAGATATTTTGATTGTTATCTCAGAAAATTCCCAATTTCTATGCAAAGAATTTTATATCCATCTGAAGGGACTATCTCCAGATAAGCTTCAGGCCAGAGCGGATCGACTTATCAGTCTTATCCAGATGACTTAGACATTTCATTTGTTTAGGAACTGTCAATTTGTAACATTTGCCAATTTGTAACAGACGAAAAGATAAAAGATATCAGCAGGTGTGTGAGCAGGACACTTTCTCAAACATTGTAATAGCTCTAGGGATATATCTTATTTTGATGCTATAAAACTGCAGCGGCGAGCGCTCCTTCTCAAAACTCTACTTAATTGAGAACCGATTAAGGAGCTCCATGAAGCAGGAACGACTGGTGAATTTGGCTATCATGAGCATCGAGTCAGGTATACTGCGTGAATTGGACTTCAATGACATCATCAGCCACTTTGCCGCACAAAAATCGAGGAATCTATCTGAACTTTAACGGTTATAAATAACTCCATCCATTCTGTGATTTGGACTATATTTATTTGTTAAATTAGACTACATTTTTCCATGAAAAAATAAAATAATTTGAACAGAATTTCTCTGCGCAAATAAATTTGGTAAGAACAACTTGTGTCTATTTTATTATTTCGTGTTTTTGCATTACATATTGTCACACCTTGAAATAATGGGCCTTCCATCAAAATGGGCCCCGAGCCACCCACATCGTAAATCCGGCTTTGACAAGAATCCTTACTATAATTGAAAAATAGTTAGATGGTGGTTTTTCTATAAAGTTGATAATTATTTTTTAATTCATCAAGGTAAATAATATAAACATAATATGTTCAATCATAGAAATTAAAATAATTTCCAATGGATGAAAATTTCTATCATGAAAATATATGCATGATATATTTTCTTAAATCATTGTTAGCAAGTGTTATTTATATTCACTGTAGGTATACAAAGGCTGACGCTTAACCGTTGTCTTTCATAATTTTATTATTCAATCTACGAAAAGTGACCAAAATCGACGCGAACCCTACACATTTATCTTTCTCTTTATATCTCTTTATATTATGTATAACACGGAATAATATGCAAAATGTCATGCGGCCGCGAGACCGACAATCGACGCTATCAGTCCCCCCCGACAAAACTTCTGCCTGTCCGTACGGTTACGTCCGTCTGTTCGTTTGTCCGAGGAGAGGACACTTTTCGTGTTTCCACATTCACTACTTCTATCCTCGATTTCTGAAAGATACTGACGCATTTCCTAATCTGCGTTACATATGAATTCAGACATCAATTGCAAAAAAAATTATAAATATAAATAGAAAATTAAACAAATTTTAATATGAACTCATTAATGTAAGAATTGATGAAATTATATGTCAATTAAGTTTATTTTTAAACATATCAAAATTATATAATATTTTTTAATGATCTTGAACTCAAGTTATAATTATTATATGACAGTAAACATAGGAGTATTATATTCATGCAGTTCGGAAAAATTGTTATAGGAATCACAGTATATATTTAGACAAAACAAATAAATATGTTATAAAATTATATACAAAATGAGTTCAGTTTTGTTAGAAGGACAAAATTATAAATGAGTTTTAAACTTATCACTCAAAAAAGAATATAATAAAAGGCATAAAACCGTATCCTGATTAATACCAAAATAAGTATATCTGAAATAAACAGTTTTATTTGAAATCATTAAACTCTAGAAGTTATATATAAAATGTCCTGCGGTTAATCTTATAAATACATAATACGCATATTAGGCTACAGTTTCTTCGCCTTTTGCGGATTTAAAAGCGCGCGGCAGGGATATATGGTAAAAGCGAGAGGACAATCCCCATCCCTCAGATTGAACTAAAACTCCTCATACTCCTGCAATGTCCTAAGCGACGTTATGTCTAATCGATGCAGTGCTGCGCACCCGACCCGGACCATTACGCACCTTAATAGCTTTTCTGTAGCTGCCATCGCGACCGCTTCTACATATTACTCCCGTTTTGCTCCTTTCTACGGTTGCTGTCAGGGCAGGAATTAACTCTATACGATTTGTTACAAAGAAGTAACCGATGCACTTCTTGGAAACAACAATTGGAAAGTGCGTAAGTAAACAGAGCATTTCCGATGATTGGAAGTTGTACATTAAAAACACTTAAGTTACATATGTCGACTCAATATGACGGACTATAACGCAATTTGCGGAAGATACGAAACCCACGTTATGTAATAATGACAGTCTAAACTAAAAGATTCTGATGATAAAATATAAGATAAAGAAATAGATGACGGTATAAATGGAATTGTCAACCGGTTTGTCCAGATATTATTTTTTCAATGAAAATTAACACACTTTCAATATAAATGAAAATTAACTCTACATAATTAAAAAAATATGTACGAGGTATGATCAAATAATTCGCGGAATTATCATTTTCTCGATTAATCTTTATTTATTGTTCAATATTAATATTGTCCCTTTTATTAGACACAGCACATTTCTTCCAGCATTTTTTCAACCCTTTGAAGCAAGTTTGAAATACAATTTTCGATATGGCGTTTAATTGCTCCAGCGATTCTGTCTTGATCTCGTTAATATCAGCAAAAAGTCGTCAGTTCATCATCTTTCTCATCTTCAGGACTAGAAAAAAGTCGCAGGATGCCATGTTGGATGAAATTGGACGATGCGGAATATGACAGTTTTGTTTGTTGCCAAAAATTCACGAACGAGCAACGAAGTGCGTGCAGGTGCATTATCCTGGTGCAATTGCCAGGAGTTGTTTCGCTACACATGTAGACGTTTTCTTCGGATAGCTTCACGGAAATGGCGTAAAACTTCTAGGTGGTACTCTTTAATAACTGTACTATCTGGTTCCAATAACTCTTGATATTGATGTTGCAGAAAGACAGAGAGTAGATCCTTCATATTCAAGCGAACACAGCGAGCTCTTGATTCTTCAGAAAGTTTCATTGGGACGATTGAATCTTAGTTTCGACATCATCTCTACTATACACTCATTTTTCATCACCAGTTATGATCTGTTTGAGCAATTCTGGGTTGTTATTGTTTTCATTAGGCAGCTTCTGAGAAGCGTTAATTCGACATGGCTTTTAATCGAAATTCAACAATTTGGAAAAAATTTTGCTACCACTTACCCAATACCCCAAGCATCTGAAATAATAGCTTGACATGAGCCAAATGAAATCCTAACATCTTCAGCAACTTCTTTGATCGTGATTCCGTAAAAATTTTCCCCATCTATTGGATGTTATTATCATTTATTGATGTGTTAGGACGCAGAGGATGCTCGTCATCCTCAACACCTTTGCGGGCCTCTTGGCAACACTTTAACCACCTATAAATACTGATTTTATTCATAGAATAATTCCCAAAAGCAACACTTAACATATCCAGCGCTATGCTGCACTTTATTTTATTCCTAACACAAAACTTAATGCAAATTCTTTGTTCCATTTTTTCACAAATGAAAAATCGCCGTGATACCAAAACACAAGTAACCTTATTGACAGCAGTGTCAGTGAGGGTTTTTTTGGTTCACAACTCGTTTTCCTGGAATTTTGCGGAATGTGGTGAGGTGTTTGGTGTTCTATTAGAAGAATTGCAGCTGTTGGAAGTTTAATAGGTGTTTGGTGAGGAGGTTAAGGATTTGGTGTGTTGGGAAGGTGTTTTATTTTGTTTTTACATGTGTTTAAGTGTTATGTGTAATCGACCTCGCTCAGCCTCTGTATTTCGTTGTGATGGAGTTTCAGATTGTATTATTTGAGCGTGTGTCAAGTGTCCCGTAGAATTAGCTTTAGCTTGTTTTTGGATGCGTTGTGTAAATCTGTTGTGATTTCGAGTTCTCCATGGATCAGTCAGTTTGTAACAAACCACGGAGCCCCGACAATCATTCTTAGTGTTTGTTTTGTCTGTTTTTTAATGTGTGAGGGTATTTTCTGTAGAGTTATGATAAATAAATCTCACAGCCATATATCATGGCTGGGCGAATTATTATTTTGTAGTGTAAATTTGTTTTTTGGGGTTCAATTTGCTGTTTTTGTTGAGAAGTGGGTATAGGGCTCCGCAGAGCGAGTCCCTGTTACATGTTTTACAAATGTGTTTGATGAATCTAGTGTGAGGCCTAAATACTTGAGGCTTTTGCGCCATTGTATGTATTGGCCTTGTAGTGTAAGTTGTGTTTGTTTTCTGTGCTTTTGTTTTAGTGTGAACATGAGTGCTTGTGTCTTGTCCGAGTTTAGCTGCATACGCCATATGTCACACCACTTGCTTAACTCGTCCAAGTGTCTTTCTAGGTGTTTGAATATAATGTTTGTTTTTGATGCTTATGCAAGTATAGTCGTATCATCGGTATATATGGCTATACTCCAAGGCCGTGGAAACGGGCTAAGTGTAAGTGTAACATTTGCTATGTTTGTAAGTTATTCTATGGCAATTTTGTGTAAATAGTTTAGAGTTTTATTTGTTATTGTGTCTTCTCCATGCGCTTTGTTCTGTTTTATGTGCGAGTGTGTAGCGGCAGTTTTCTATTATTTCGTTTGTGTGATTGGTGTGTTTTGTGTCATTGGGTGTAAATTGAATCTCTAAGCAGCCCAGACAGCTAGCAATAAACTAAATTACAAATATGGCCGCAGTTGTCAACATACGTTTGGGAAATATGTACCCATGAAACAACAACGAAAATTTGACTTCTACAACCCGCAAAATTTAAAAATTCTGCGTATTATCTGATCATACCTCGTATAACAAGTGTTTTCAAGTGTATTTAAATTGCGACTATTAAATTTGCGGCGTTTTCAAGTGCGACTATTAAATTTTAATAGTCGCTAACAAAATAAATTTTCAAACAATCAGTGTCCTTTTTTGTAAAATACCTTTTTTGAAAATAACATTTTTCAGTAAAACTGCTTGTGTTATTTTATTGGCTCAAAATATTGTTGTGCCTTTAGCCATCCAATCTCAGTCTGTAATCCTTGTAGTGTTTCATTGTGTTTTATCGACCGACACCGAGGATACATCAACCAGCTCCTCAAAATGAACATCTCTGTCAACGTCCTCTAAATTCATTTACTTATATGTATTTATGACTATATCCACACGTGGTCGATTATTACATCTATCGATCGGTTATATCCATGGGT
Source organism: Adranes taylori (assembly GCA_009867245.2). Lineage (NCBI taxonomy): Eukaryota > Metazoa > Arthropoda > Insecta > Coleoptera > Staphylinidae > Adranes > Adranes taylori. Next base: position 7,169 of record WYDF02035832.1, on the reverse strand, counting down.
CGATTATCCAATACAACTTCGGTAATATTCGAGCTGTCTAGTATATGTCTTAAGTGTGCGTAATTAATCCGGAGTCAGCATCAAGCTGGAGAGAAGCAACAAACATAGCAAAGACAGCAGGAAATCTAAAGAGAGTACAAAGATCTGCGTTACTTGGTGTCACCACAGCTTACCGCACAATATCTACTGAAGCATTGAAAGTTCTTGCGGGAATTCTGGCAATAAAACTCTTAGTAAAGAAGAGGCAAAGGATAGATAGGGGAAAGTAAGGACGAGGTGTAGGAAAAGAAGAACTGGAATCTAGAAAGGCTTTAACAGCGCACTGACAATTGAAGTGGGAGAGAATTCCTGAGGGGAAATGGACGCGTAGACTAATTCCAAAAGTTGACATAATGGGAAAGACAGTCATATAAACCTTGCACAAATGTTAACCGCACATGGCTGCTTTGGCAAATTTCTAGAGAAGATGACTAAAAGACAAACTGCAGAATGCGTGCACTGCAAAATCATGTAATCACGCGGACCACACAATTTTCAACTTAGTAGCGTGGAAATCACAAAGGAGTTGTAAAGCAGCTTCTAGGAGCCTGAAAATATTATCGGTCCCATTATGGAAACATAGAGAAGCTGGAACACAGTAAAGAACGGTATTAAAACAAAAAGTATTTACTACAGAAAGGAGAATAACATAATAACCTATATGTAAATGGTGCACAAAGAAGATAAGGAAATAGGTCGCCCGAACTCCTAATCCAAGAGAATCTCAATCTACTTGGGATGGGAGACAAAGGCAAATGACCTCAACGGGGCTAACGTGAAGTAAGCACAAATGTTTCCTCGGTAGTTTTCGATGTGAGAGAGGCCACTTGAGCTTTTGCTATACATCCCACACAGAAAAATTTATCCCGTAATATTTCAAGAAATTTTCTTGACTATTCCCTGATCCTGATTAATTGCTCCTGAGTAATCTACATAATTACCTATGCGATAATTTGATCTTCATTAATTGTAGTAAACTGTTTCTATTCGTTAGAACAATCTGAGAAAACTGTTTACTTTTGTTTTAATTGTGAGTAGCATGTCTTTAAATAGTACTAAGTAGGGCCATTTTACATGTGACTTTTTTAGAATTTAATTTAATAAATGTTTATGAACATATTGATCTGCTGGCAGAGAAGATAAAGTATGATGAGATAAAGCGAAGATAAACTCTTAATGTATCCTGGTCAAAAAGTTCTATTAAAGCAGTCATCTTATTTGCCAAATATGTAACTTGAGTTTTTCCAGCTTTCTATACTTCAGCTAAATTGTCTAATATAATTATTCAACAAATAAATTGCGTTTGGTAGTTTTTTTTCCTATTAACTTATTTTGAACACTAGTAACAAATGAGTCCTAAATCCATATCCAAACTTTCTAAATGCTCAATGTTTTACTAGTTTTCCCAGTCTTAAAACTAAATGCTTTGCGTTGTGAGAAATAATTATCTCCAGCGGATTAGACAAAAGAAATATAAGTAGGTTTAGGTATCTACTTATATTACAAGTACCCGGAATAGTTTTAGTCATCAATTTTTCTGTGTTTATATTTTCAACAGGTTACTGATCTCGGGGAATTGGTAAAGTGAATAGAACAAGAAAACAATTATCTAAAAAAATATGTGACCGAAGGAAATAATTTGATGCAAAAGCCTATGAAGTCAAGGATTTATGAACAGACGTCCGCAATTTTAATTGTGGAAAAATGCTGCCCAGTAAGTGGTCCAATCATATAAATTAAGTCACCGTATTGTAGAAGTTAGAAATTTTAGGACAAAGCGATGAGTCAGGTTGATAGGTTGAAAGGAAGTATGACACAAAACAGCTGAATATTATTGGAGACAAACTATCTGAAAATGTCAAATGCCTCTATAAATATCTGATTGAAATTATAAAGTTACATAATTTCAATCTAAAATGAATAAAGTTGTTTGGAATGAAGAACTTATTTCTGATCAAAATTTTAAATCTACTAAAATATTGCTAACTTCCAAATGCTGCAATAGAACAATATTAACAACTAAATCAGAAAAAAGATCTGATCTGGAGTATAGAAGGAGGGAAGCAATATGCTAAACTATTCAAATCCAGGCTGAGACGATGACAAATCCTAAAGCCTCAATAATAAATTCACCAACCTCCTCATGAATAAAATCCCAACAGGGAGTGCAGTTTAATGGCTAAAAATCCCACAGTTGTTGGATGCACCGGGCATCCTTCCTCTTTTGAAGATTCTGCACTTCCTACGCAAAACAAAAAAGAAATGCTAAACTCTGGAACAGAACTGTGCTAAAAACTTTCTGGTGCTTAAAAACTGTTGAAGATTCTAAAACTTCAAAGTTCTGTGTGAAGTTTAAACAGATTGTTCTGTTAAGGAATTCATTTCTGTCACTGAGTCACTTTTATTAAGAAAATGTTACTTATACGATTTAATAATATAATCTTGCTGCAATAGAGCGGCCATTATCATGAGACGCGAAACTTTGCAAGTCCTACACAAATGAATGATTTTGATTTGGCGATGTGAATATATTTGGAAGATGAAGAGTCGTCTTCATCGGAAGAAGATGCGAAAAGGTTGGAAAAGTCTGAAGTTTTGAAAAATCGAAAAAGTGAAGGTTTTCACGAAATTTTAATATGTCGTCATCTTCAAACCAAGAAATTTAGGGAATCTTTTCGTTTCACAACAGTTTTGCTTGATTATGTACTAAATTACATCAAAGAAGATATAACTTCAAAACCCTATAACAGAAATAAGAATCCAGTAACTCCCGAACATAAACTTTGTTTGTTTCTAAGGTAAATGATTACAAATTATAGTAGAGTCTCGCTTATCCGACATAAACTAGTCGCCATGACGTCGGATAATAGGAAAACGTTAAGAGGCCGGGTAAAAGAATAATGAAGTCAAAGTTATGCAAATTTTTATTATTCAATTTGCTAATGTATAGGGCGACGACTTTGCTCAATAGTTTCCTGATATTAAAACGTCTAGGGCATAGGGCCTTTACTGCATCTTCATGCGATACTTTTGGAAGATTGCCAGCAGATGGTCCATTTGATTTTTCAGTATTTTTCAGATTTTTCCGGGCTGATTTTTCAATATCGTTGCCATGATTTTTTACGAGAGCAACAATTTCTTCATCTGTTATAGCGTACTCATTGTTTTCCTTCAACCAACATTCTTCTAAGTCGCTTCCTCACATCGAGGGATGCGTTGTACTAAAGGAAGAATGCTTTCTTCAGTAATTTTTCGATCCTCCTCATCTTCAGTTGCATTTTCTCCTAACAACTTATTCCTCGATTTAGCAATTGTTGAAGCATTTACGACAGACCAGGCCCTCGCAACGCAATAAGCTACTTCCTTTACGTTAACGGTGTTCAATTTAGTCATCACATCAACCTGCCCACCATCAGTTTGTTCTGGCAATATGAATATTCATTTCTTTTAAGTATTTCCAAAACACTTTGGTCCATTGGTTGGCAAATGGCCGTTACATTTGGTGGTAGACAATTAGCATTGATGTCGCTATCTTGGAGCTCATCTACACTCGGGTGCGTTGGGACGTTGTCTAACAATAATAGAACTTTTCTGGGAAGATTATTTTTCTTTTCAAATATTTTTCTGTGGAAACAACAAATTCCTTAAAAAAACATTCTTTGAAAATTTCGCTGCCCATCCACGCACTTTTTTGATTGTAATACTTTAATGGATGAGCATTTCTCGCAATTGTTTTGAATGCTCGTGGATTTTTGCTTTCCCGATCATTGCATGATCCATTTTATGGTTCATGCAATGAATGTTCATGCCTTTTATGCATTCATGCGGTTCATGCATTTTATGGTTCATGCAATGAACCATAAAATGGATCATTTTATGATGCATTCCTGCAAGCAATAATTGTTACCCTTTGTTTGCTACGTTTGTAGCCATGGGCTGATTTTTCTGTTCTGGCTGCAAGGCTACATTAGGCTACAATTTAAAGTCTTGTCTCATTAAAGTTGAAAATTTGATGGCCTAAGAGGCTTTCATTTTTAATAAAGAGAATTTTTTTACGAAATTCATTCATATCTTGAACATTTGAGTACAGTTTCTCCTCACAAGGATATAACTGACGGATTCCGTAACGTCTTTTACGTCTGTCGAGCCACCCAACACTTGCCGTGAATTCTACGACGCCTTCTTAACTTAAATTCGAACATGCAAAGCTTTTTCCTGCTAGAAAGGCCCCGAAATAGGCACACCTTTGTCTGGATAAACTACAAGTACAAAGCCTCACGTATTTGTTCATATTCACAATTTTTCATTGTTCTTTGTACTTTCAGTGATTCTCGAAGAACACCATTTTTCTATTTCAAATCGTTTCTTTTTCCAATCTCCTACTGTTACCTGTCCTACGCCATAGCAATCAACAAACATCTTCATTGGATCCCTTTTGTCTAGTCTTTTGATTGTCTCAAGTGTTTGTTGCATCGATGCAACAACCTTCTTTCTTTTTGTTGCCATAATAACGTATAATAAAGACAGTATGTAAAGTCCAGTAAAACACAATAACAACAATAAAAATAACTCAACACATGAAAGTAACAGCTACTGTATTCAATAAAAAACAATAACATCTCCACAAAACAGAATCAGGCAGGTAGTAGACCGATTCACATTACATTGAACTATGACAAAGCGAAGTGATGTTATGGATGAAATGATCTTAAGACAAAGGCTAGAGGAAAGAGCACGCACGTATTGCAGTGTGTATAGTCTGTCACGCAACCTCTGCGGTAGCGGTACACTCGACGGCGACAAAAACTAGAAGCTTGCTAACAAGTCGCGCATTTTCTCGTTGTCTCATTGCCTGGTTGCTTTTTTTGCGGGAGACGTCGGATAACACGGAATATCGAAGATTGGATGGTCGAATAAGGGAGACTCTACTGTAGTACTAATTATAAAAATTAACAAAATATTCTGTATCATCTTGGGATGGTATAGTTACTCCTAGATTAATATCAGAGACCACGTGTAGAAGGGTATTTGATGAAATCGAAGAAGCCTCGTTATGGTAATATTTGAAATTATTGCTTCCACTAGAATCTACAGAGGTTGGTCGGGAACAGTCACGATACAGTCACTGTAGCTCAAGACATTTTAGCTCAGCATTTCCAATCATCGTGTCTATTTGTAAACTTAAATAAACTCGTTCCCTTTCAGATAACTTTTTTACAATTTCAGCCATTGAAGCAAAAACTAGATCAGTCTCATCGTGTTCTTCAGATTTATTGCTTCTTGCGGCTATTTACCTGAGTAATTTAGAGCGTTCCTCAGAATTTGATGAATGTTTTTGCATTTTGGGCATTTTTGTCGCATTACTTCTTACTAGGTTCTTGTCAATATCGTTGTATTCCCTTTGATCCATCGTCCACACTCAATTTTTCTTATCAGCAGACATGATTTTATTAATATAACGAAATTCGGCAATTAAATGTTCTACACACCGCACTCCAATCCACAAAATTCAAGAAACCCAGGTGAATTACTACATTAGTTGATTTCCCCGGCCAAGTGTCAATATCCGAAGTCAACAAAGAAGAATTTGTCTTTTCAAACAAAGTGATTGGAGGAATTTAACTGGTTGGCATATTCTGCCAAATAAAATGGTGGATATTGCAAGAACTGCGTTGCCACAGTAATCTTTCCAGACTGCCACAGTAATCTTTCCACAACGATGCAATTTGGCCTAGTTCTGTATTCAACCATTCATGTTGATCTTTAGTTGCTCAATGTCAGGATTTGTTCTGAATCTCAATTCTGAATTTCTATAAAAACATTCATCAGATATTTATTTTTGTCTCTGCGCGTAGCATCTTGTACTTTGCACACACAATCTCATGCTTTTATGACGGTTGCAACGAAAATGACGTTGCCGCTTAATTCCGTGGCGGTGTGTGTCAGAAATTTCTGCCGCGTATTAGAAATTAAATACTAATCTTGCGCAACTAGCTAGCAACCTTAGTTGTTATTCAAATACTTTAACTGCATAAATTTTATTCTAATAAATCATTTTCTAAGTAAGACACGCGCTGGTTCAAACGGAAATCGCCATATGCCGATCTAGTGAAAGTAGGGTCAGCGTCATAGATGCTGCAGTTAGTAATTGAGCTCTTTCATAGATGAAGATTACTGGGCGCGTCAAATGGGCCCGCAGAATTCAATTTCAAGCTAGAAGTTACTTAAATCAGTTCGCGTTAAACTTTATATTATTTTTTCATAAATTATAATTAATAGATTCTGTGGCATGGCGTCCGGTGTCGATACAAGAATGTAAGATGTTTTTTAATTATAATGTTTGAATATTTCTGCAAGGGCTGATCGCAATTATCAAAACAGATAGAAGAAATTAAGCATTTCTTTGTTCTTAACTTACTTTGATTATGTATCTATTAATCAATATCCAAAGGGTTGTCAAAACGTTAGTAGAATGAATTAAATCTAAATAATATTTACCTTTAAAAATTGTAATAAAAACAATATATCATCAAGTGTTTAATTATGTTGTATTAACTTAGAATCTTTCTTTAATTTATTTCCTGAAGCATACAATAGATTTAAATGCCTCTCTACCAATTGTGTAACGTCCCTAGTCAGTCCCCCGTGACTACGGAGCGTGACACCGTTCGGAGTGTGACAATATTTTGTCGTGTAAATTGTTATTGTAAAGTTAAAAAAATATTGTTAGTTAAAACTAGTATAGTAAACCCGCGTTATAAAAATTCAAGCACAGTGTTTAATTTTGCATGGTTAAATTATAGTATTTAGATATGAAAGATCCATCTTCACTAATTCGCGAAATATCCGTACGAATCTTAAGCAGCCCACGCCTATTACACATGCCACTGCTGCTACATGAAAGTTTTGGTCCTTCGAACCGGATTTCAACCAGTAACCTATGGATATCTGCATATTAAACATTGCACCTGCAGTCCACTGCTGCTACATAGAGTTCTTAATCCAAAGAAGCCGAATTATCGTTGGAATTCGGAACAATATATTAAAAACTGATACTGAATCCTATTGTAGAAGTATGTTATTTTTTCAATATGATTAAATCTTGACTATCCTTTCTTTTTTATAATTTA
>WYDF02035821.1:0-12637 GCA_009867245.2 Adranes taylori | reverse complement strand
CCGAGGTATCTAAATCTCTTCACTTGTTCGATTTTTTCGCCCTCTACCTCGATAGTAACCTCTCGGATTCGTCTACTCTGATCATCATGGATTTCGTTTTAGAGATGTTAATATGCACCCCTTCTTCAGAAGAACTAAATAAATAGCTTGTTATATATAATTAGTTGAATTAGTTTAACTACTGCATGTTAACAACATACTTCATTTCCATGTAGTAGTTTTGGAAAATAATTTAAAATTGAGTACTAAATTTTATACATGTATTTACTTCAGTGTTTGACAAATTATATGTACGTGTTAAATTGGAATCTATTTTGTGGAATAATCAAAGCCCTATGCACTAATGACCTAAACCCCCTGCCAACTTGTGTGAATAAGGAACTATTGACGAATTATGGATCAATGTATCACAATAAGTTGGTTTACGATATATTTTAAAAGAAAGGGTGTTATGACTGTGATCTATCAATACATCGAGGAAAGGAATTCGTCTGTTAGCAGTGAATAGACAAATTCCACAATATGTTAAAGCTGCCATTCCTCTCGAACAAATCAAAATTTTAGTTTCATCACTTACACGAAAAATTCAAATAAATCACAAGATAATTTCGAAAAGATCGTTATGATTATTTAACAATCTTTTCGATTACCAATATTCGTATTAAGATCTTCAAGGAAACAGTACAGAATACCCGCCTGCGCCATAACATCTACAGTTTCCGTGGCCATCGCTACAATGTTCTTCTGTTTGCCAGTATCGTTCGAACGTAAAAGTGTTGGACCAAAAACTGTAGCTAAATTGTGTAGAGACATTTTGTTCTCGTTTTCGTGCTGATATATCCTGTGGAATTAAACAAATATAATAAAATATTCATCGATATTTATATCAGTGTAAGAAGAGTGTGCGAGCGATTTTACATGAACAACGAAACAAAATCTACGATAACTCACGAACGCATTAAATTTCGAGTAGCGCCCAATAACACTTTCTGGTAAAATTTCAACATTTTCGAAACACGTGAACAAGTGCAAAGCTTCGTACTCCAGTTTTGAGAAAAACTCTAAAAATGCACTCGTAATAGATGGAGAACAACGAATTTCAAAATAAATAGAAATTACATATCTATCACTTTTACCAGAATTCACATAAAAATTATCCAGAGCAAATGCTGTAGCAACAGCCAAGACAGCCGAAATGCTAGAGAGGTGCTCAGGGCACTGGATTGCTGCGACTTATTTGTGCGTATAAGATAAAAACTCTTGAGGCATTTATCGTGGCTTCCATTCCAATAAGGCTGTTGGCTCTGGAGAGAACTCAGGCCGACCTACGTAGCATCACTTCGAAAGTCCAGAGTAATGAAAAGTTAGCAAATGAGATGGGACAGTCCTTTAAAAATCAGATGGATAAAACATATCGAACATACGAGGGTGGTTTGACGAAAATTTAGCCCAAGTAAAAAATGCTCCCTTTTTAAAGCAATACACTTTTCAAGACGACTTTCCAACTTCTTCATCCATTCCGAAAAGTAATTTTGTTCGAGCTCTTCAAAATAGTGGGAAGTTTCGGTCATCACTTCAATGTTTGTTGCAAAACGGCGTCCTCCGAGCTATTTTTTAGGTTTGGGAATAGAAAGGAGTAACAACGGACTAGATCTCGTGAATACGGTGGGTATTCGATCAATTCCTAATTGGTTCAATTTTGCCTGCACGACGGCCGCTCTGTGAGCAGATGCGTTGTCATGACGGAAGGGAACATTTTTGCGATCCAAACTAGGGCGTTTTTTCTTCGATTCGGCGTTGAAACGGTCCAATAATGCTGCGTAGTAATCGCCAGGTATGGTTTTACCCTTTGCCAAGTAATCAATAAGAATAATGCCTTTCGCATCCCAAAAAAACAGTTGCCATCACGTTACCGTTTCACCAACAGTGACGTATCGACGAAAAAAATTATTTTGATCATGTTTCATCTTCGTCAAAAGCTTCTCCGAATCCATCACACGTGTGCGTTTTTGGTCGATAGTAAAGCGCGATAAAAGCGGTACTCATCGCGCGGATAACTTTTTCATATTCAAATGTTTGTGGATGATGCCTTTCGCATCCCAAAAAAAAAACGGTCGCCATCACCTTACCGGCCGATTGGGTTGATTTTCTCTTTTTCGGTGGACTCTTCTTCTTCGTTTTTTCTTCACTGCTTTGATTGTTCCTTCATCTCCGGCTTGTAGTAATGGACCAACTTTTCATCAGAAGTGACGTATCGACGTAAAAAATCCTTCGGATCACGTTTTATGTTCGCCAAAAGCTTCTCCGAATCCGTCAAACGTGTGCGTTTTAGGGCGATATTTAGTAAACGCGGCACTCATCGTGCGGATAACTTTTTCATATTCAAATGTTTGTGGATGATGACCTGTACACGCTCAGTTGATATGTTTGCAACTTCTACTAGTTTACGGAACTTGATTCGACAGTTTGCCATAATCATATCATGGAATCTGTTGACGACTTGTGGTGTAGTGTTGACATTTCAGGGCCCTGGGTGGTCATCATCAAAAACACTCGTGCGACCACGAACAAATTCAGCTTTCCAAAATTTTACTGTTGCTAGCAATGGTGCAAACTCACCATAAACAGCACCCAGTTCGGCTTTAATTTATGCATTGTTTTTCCATTTCTTGTGAAGGAACTTAATCACTAAACGATATTCGACTTTTTCCATTTTTCACAAAACACAAAAGTTGCTTGCTTGCGATGGATGTAAAAACCAAACTAATTGTTCTTTTTGTTTCATATTTTGAAAGATGTCATGTCTTGAATGGTAGATATCAAAACCAATACGGCGTTCGTTGTCACCTAACGCCATCTATCGAAGGCTAGATTTATGTCAAACCATAAACCACCGTGTCCTCATATCTTATCTTACCCAGGTGCTAACAGAACATGACAATTTTGAAGAACATTTCGATCGCATTGACCGGAGAATATCTGACCGCTGTATACTTACGGGTCCTGGAACTCGAAAGAGAAACCCTAAGAAGCGACTTTTGTTCAGATGACATTGGGATTAGGCTTCTCCACGAAGAAAAAGTTTGTGACTTTTTTCTAGATTGAGGTATTCTGAATAAAAAGGCAGCCCGAAAGCGAGAATTTAATCAAGTGCAAAATACAAAACCTCAGCCAAATGCTGAGACCACCTGGTAGTCAAAACTCAGCTGCTTTGATAAAGAGTGTGGTAAGCATAAGGTTGGTAAAATAGGTAGGGCAGTAATATCCGATCAATTTGATTGAATTAGTGTGCACAAACCGGTCGAATAGAATGACCATGGCCTCGAAAAGGCATGGGTAAGCCAGTTGCGGTAGAAATCTCCTTTCGGCAAACAAAAAAAATGTAAAACTCGAACTCTAAAACGAATGATACAAAAAAACGGTACATATCAATTTAAAATTCGGTACATATTAAGAAAACATTTGCTTGATGTGATTTTCTATACTCAGTGTCAAAGAGATGCCTTTAGATTAAAATAAAATATTAATAAACTAAAATAAATATTCTTTTACCTTATAAGATGATCTAATAAAAATTCAATCGTTGCTTTATTCTCCTTCGGCAATTTCCTAAAGTTCTCCTTCAATAATTCAGTACGTCGCGTAAGATTCTCATTGCACTGATTAAATGCCTCGAGCAATGTCGGATAGAGGGCGTCGGTGAACAACGCTTCGGGTAAATCCCGTAAATACGTCTTTAAAATACCAGTTACCGAATGAACATCGACTTCTTTCAATAATTGTTCAGCTTCATATGAATCTATTAATTGGTTTATATTTTAGTTTTGTTAGTTTGATGAAGAAATGTTGGTGCATAGAAATAATAACTTACTAGTTTCGAAAGATTTTCGTAATCTTTGTAAATCTGAAGCTGAACCAGAAACCCTATAAATACCAATCTCAGACATTCCACGCCTCTCCACTTCGCGTACACAAGCCGAAACAATAAATGGTATATCACGTTTTTGTCTCCTGAAATTGATGACAAAAACATTTTCTTCGAAAAACTTTACTCAAGATCTTAATTAAGATTAAATTATTTAGTTAATTTCCAGTGCACTTAGTGTGAACAACATTTATAATTAGATTAATATCATTTCCAAACTACATATTGACTGTATGGAATATACTGAACAATTAGCTTAAAAAACCAGGCAGGGCAGATGGACCATTTCTGCCATAGATGGTAACCGTCACCAGGACCCTTTCTTTCAGAAACACATTGCCCCACGATTTTGCATACTGCACCAACTGGGATGATAAAACTAATTTGAAAATTCGCTACATAATGTATATAATACATTATTACAGAGCGTAGATGGTAGTTATATATGAGCGTAGATGGTAGTTAAACAAAATGACATCTAAGTGAGATGAACCACTAATCCATCTCCACAAATGAGATGTAAAGAACTTTCAACAATTAAAGTAGCTTCTATTAATTAACATCTAGTTATTTGCGGTTTAACGTAATACTATCCATACATATATTATCAATTATTATATTTAGCGTTTAACACCTTACAATACTTCACCTCACTTCAGTTCGTCTAACTGCCATCTACGCCCATACAATTCTGTAATAGTGTATTATGTACATTATATAGAGAATTTTCAAATTAGTTTAAACATACCAGGTGCTGCAGTATGCAGAGTTGAGAGACAATGCTGCTACCGAAAAGGTACTGATGACGGCTAGCACCTATGCCAGAAATGGTCAATCTGTCCTGCCTGATTTTTAAGCAAATTGGGTGTTCATATACGAGGGTGGTTTGACATAAATCTAGCCTTCGATAGATGGCGCTATGTGACAACGAATTCCATATTGATTTTGACATGTGCCATCCAACACATGACGTCTGTAAAAATTTGAAGCAAAATGAACAATTAGTTTGGTTTTTACAGCCGTCGTAAGCAAGCAACTTTTGTGGAAAATGGAAAAAGTCGAATATCGTTTAGTGATTAAGTTCCTTCACAAGAAAGGGACAAACAATGTAGAAATCAAAGCCGAACTGGATGCTGATGTCGAGTCTGCAGCGTCGCTAGCAACAGTTAAATTTTGGAAAGCTCAGTTTTTTCATAGTCGTAAGAGTTGATTTTGATGATGACCTCAATCACTACACCAGAAATCGTCAACAAAATCCATGATATGATTATGGCAAACTGTCGAATCAAGTTCCGTAAACTAGTAGAAGTTGCAAACATATCAACTGAGCGTGTACACGTCATCATCCACAAACATTTGAATATGAAAAAGTTATCCGCACGATGAGTGCCGCGTTTACTCAATATCGCCCAAAAACGTACACGTGTGATGGATTCGGAGAAGCTTTTGGCGAACATAAAACGTGATCCGAAGGATTTTTTACGTCGATACGTCACTTTTGATGAAAAGTTGGTCCATTACTCCAAGCCGGAGATGAAGGAACAATCAAAGCAGTCAAGAAAAAGCGAGGTACGCCGAAAAAGAGAATATCAACTCAATCGGCCGGTAACGTGATGGCGACCGTTTTTTTTGGGATGCGAAAGGCATTATTCTTATTGATTACTTGGCAAAGGGTAAAACCATAACTGGCGATTACTAAGTAGCATTATTGGACCATTTCGATGCCGAGTTGAATAAAAATCCCTGGTTTCGTTCGCAAAAAAGTTCTCTTCCATTATGATAACGCTGCCGATCACAGAGCGGCCATCGTGCAGCCAAACTTGAACCAATTAGGCTACGAATTGATCGACCACCCACCGCATTCACCAGCTCTAGCCCATAGCGACTTCTTTCTGGCCTAAAAAAATGGCTCGGAGGACAGTGTTTAGCAACAAACGATGAAGTGATGACAGAAACTTCCCACTATTTTAAAGAGCTCGAGCAAAATGACTTTTCGGAAGGAATGAAAAAGTTGGAAAGTCGTCTTGAAAAGTCGGCATTAAAAGGGGACTATATTAAAAAATAAATAATAAAAAACCAAAATCGTGCGTTTTCTTATTTAGGCTAGATTTCCGTCAAACCCGCCTCGTATAATCAGAAAAAATCAATATCTATTCTTAAAATTTATGCTTATTTTTGCATTAAATTTTTTGTTAATGATACGTTTTACTCCAGTTTTAAAAATATTGATGAAACAATGTGCTCTATTATTTAAAATTGCATTTTTATTTTGAATGATCGATAAAAATGTTAGAAAAGTGCGCCTATTACAAAGACTTGAACTTACTTGCAAATGGAAGAAATTTTCTCACCAAATAAGGGACCGCCCTTCCCGGGAACTCGCCGAGTTGTGACCTCAAATGGTATATATTTTAAACCGACCTAAAATATTCGAACATAAAAAAACATGAGATACTAATTGAAGAATATTTTTTAAATAAATATGTCTGTATGTAGTCTTTGGCTGAAAGGCTCACGGCAATGGCCACTTGTAACTTGTTTGCAACAAATATATCACTGATGTTATTATTAAAAGTGTATGGAAATAATAAAAACTTCACCGGGGAACAAAATTTATTAGTCTTAAGACCATTTACTAATTTCCGTTTAAAATTAAATCATTCCTTTCAGTAGTTTAGTGTTTCAGCAATTCTCTCTTACTCAAACGACAAGCCTTTAGGTTTTAATAAATATTTAATAACATCATACAAATTTTTGACAATGTTATTAAAGCTGATTAACATTAGTGTTTTAAATATTTTAATGTTTAATATCATTGAAACTATAAATCAATTTGAACTCTACTAAAATTATAACTTCTGCTTTAACAAAAAAAAAAAAAAAAAAACTGTTAAAAAACTATTAGCACCAATAAACATTTTAGAATAAAAAATATTAAACATGTTTTGCTGTTAATAATAAAAGTATGTACCTTAAGATCGCATCCATTAACTCGTAACCTTTTCTCTACTAAATGATGCTGATGTAACCATTGTCGGCTCAATTGTTGTGTATGTTTACCAAATAATGTACAATGTGTACCATGATCACGATAAACGAGCAAACGTAGATTTTCACTTCCTTCCAAATCCACAACGAACGATTCATTCCAACTCGGCGATTCCGATTTGCAAATCAATTTTGTTCGCGCTTTACGAAAAAAATGGCCGAAAAAATCCACTTCTATACATACATACAAATCTGAAACCAAATCTCATATGATTAAAAATAAAAAATAGATGTATGTCAAGCTACTCACCAGCTGGATATTGCATGCCTTGTAAATCACCAATTGTCACGTGCAAATCACCAACGAGTAAACTTTCGTCATGGCCGCTTTTCATCAAATACGAACCCATATTTGTTTTCAAATATGTTCGACATGCAGTGATCCATGTTTGTAATTCGAGCATGGAATGATGCGTTGAAACCTGTAGATTCGGCGCAGGTGGTCGACTAGTTTGTTGAAGTGTTTGAATTGTTTCAATCCATTGCGTACGTTCGAATTCCGATGAGAGGAAAAACGTATAGAGACGTTGCTGTTGTCGATGGCGAATACGAAATTGAAGATTCGGTGCGACTAATACCAATTGCGATTCGAGCTCGAGAAGACGTTTGCGTAGTTTTTCAACATTTCGACCACCCATTCGTACTTTCTGTTTTGTCAAAAAGCGTATATGATACAACATATATTTTCACGAAAAATGTTATAAACACGAAACAAGAAAACGAACTCATTTATTTATTTATTTATTAAAAATTTAACAGTACAAATAATTAATTATAATTTTTTATACTTATTACAGGATTAATGTTATTGAAATATTATAACATGATATAGTTTACAGATATTACAGATATATACTTATGTATGCTATACTTATATAAATATATAGGTTTATTAATCAGAACTAGAACTATAATAATGAAACAATAATGATAATGAAGAATAACATGTGAACAATGATAATGAAACAGTAATAAAAAGAAATATAAGGAAAATAAAGAAAAAACAAATGAATAACAACTACTCGTAATCATAACTGTTATCCATTTGCATCATTTGAACAATGATGAAGAAACAGTAATAAAAAATATAAAGAAAATAAAGAAAAAGCAAGCATACACTAAATTTGCTAACTAGTTCTCTAGTTATATCACCAATCTCAATATTAAACAGATCACACTCGACTAAATTATTAAAATTTAAATACATTGTCACCATGGGAGAGTACATATGTTACTTTGTCCTAACTGTTTTTAAATAAAATACAGGTTTCTGACTGCTGTTAATTATAGGTACTAAAAAGTTTAACTTTGATAATAAACCTGAATCTTTTATTTTCTCATGAAAAAGATTATAAATAAAATTTATTCAAGATACCTTAAGTTATTTGCTAATGTTAGGAATTTGAATTCTTTTAATAGTTCAGAAGTTGGATATGCTCTCACAGGATAACGCTTATGTATGAACCTTATGTAGGATAACGTGCTTATGTAATAAATACATTAAAAACTTTTTTGAACTTTCTCTATTTCGTTTATATACTTCTCACATCTAGGATTAATAATAATGGAACAATACTCTAATTTTGATAGCACAAAAGTATTATATAATGCAATGATTGAATTGCAATCCTTGTAAAGCGTAGTATGCCTAATTATGAAACCTAACACTTTTAAGGATTCACAGCAAGTTTTTTTAATATGTTTGGAAAAAAATCTATTTACTATGAAGCAATATGCCCAAATCTCTAATCTCCTCTACTCTCTCTAAGGTTATGTTATTAAGATTATATCTAAAATGACTAGTTTGGTATTTTCTTGAGAAGGTCATGATTTTACACTTTGCAATATTTAACTCCAATTTATTTTTTGTAGACCATTGACAGATCTACAAAAAATAATTGTAAAATTGACAGATCGTGCTGGAGAATTTCAGTCATCTATCTATTGTGTAAATTTTATTAAAATTTTTAGATCATCGGCATATAGTAAATGAGGTGACTGAGATCAAACTGAGAGCTGTAAAGCGAGATCATTAATAAAAATAGTAAATAAGAGGGGCTCTAAGTTACTACCTTGAGGAACCCCACTAGTCGCGACAAATGATTTAGATTTAACAGAACTGTATTCTATTTAGCAATTTCTGGTACTTAGGTATGATTCAAATTAGCAAACAAGTTTATGTGTGAAGCCTACGCTTTCCAGCTTTTGTAGTATGATTCCGTCAAAAGCCTTTGCGAAATCAGTATATATAACATCAATCTGAGAGTTACTATTCACTGCATCAGAGATAAATTCAGTAAATGTAGTCATGTTCGTCAGCGTAGATCTTTCTTGTATAAATCCGTGTTGATTCTCTGTTAATAGTTTTTCTACATGGTTATAAATGGATTTCCATATTAGAATTTCAAAAACCTTCGCAAAGTTTGATAGTATGGAGATCGGACGATAATTGGTAATATGAGATATGTCACCAGTCTTAAATATTGGAGTTATTCGAGATATTTTCCACGCCTCCGGGAATACAGACTGGTTTAATATCAGATTAAATAATTTTGATAAGGGATTAGCAAGAGCGGATACATAATATTTAATAACAAAATCAGGGATACAATCAGCTCCACAGATCAACGTTCCCTCAAATGACTTCATTGTTTTCAATATTTCATTCTCACTAAGCTCGTTTAGCGTAAACAGGTAGGAATTAGTATACGAAGAATGAACATAAGTACTTTGATTACCATTGGTATAAACAGGTTAAAAATAATCAGCAAAACCGTTGACAATATCAAAACTAGTGAGTAGAACTTCATCCAAGTTTCATAGAACCTGGTATGCGGGGAACAATTTTTTAATGAATTTATAGAAGCCCAAACCTGTTTTGGATTAATTTTAACTTCATGCTCAATCTTAGAAATATGATTTTGGTATTCTTGTTTCATTGAAACATTAAGTGTTCTGCGCAGTCTATCTTTATGGATATTAAAGCGTGTACGTCTGTAAAGCTTATTATAGTGGTTTTTGATTCTCATGATGATTTTTGTGAACCAATGGAGAGTATTTGTCACGGTTTACTCTACTCACCTTTGGTACAGTTAAGTGAAGCATTTGATAAATTGTTTTATAAAATTTTGTACAAGCTAAATTAACATCACTAAAATCATCTAGAAAGGACCAGCCTGTTTCATTTAATAAGTTATATAGTTCAATGATCATCGGATAATTTAAAGCTATTCTGGGCCTTAACGTGAGTCACGATAAAGCTGATAGCATGGTGATACAGGTTTCTATAGTTTGAATTCCCTCTATGTCATCATGTTTAATATTTTGTGTTACATAATTTATTAGTTTCATTACTTTCTCCTTCGCATTATCTTCCTCTTTTCTAGAGAGAATTCCAGATATTATTACGTTTTTTCTAATTTTTCATAAATTATTTCTTCTTCAGCTTGTTTCAATTTATTAATTTCTTCTTGCATTATTTTCTTTTCTGATTTGATCAATTACTTCTGTTAATTTGGCATTTTTTTCCTTTTCTTCTTCATATTTTTCATTTATGAAGTCCATTGACTCCTTCATTTCGTTTATATCATTTTTAAAATCCCATATATCATTACGTAACTCTTGAATAATTTCAATTAATTTCTCATTTTCTTCTTGTATTGTTTGATTATTATTTTTCAGTTCAAATTTGTCGCTTCGTCTATTCGTCGCTTCTTTTGATTAATATTTGGTATTTATTTTAGCGCTAGATTTAAATTTAGTTGCATTTTGTTTTGTTTTAAATTTCGCGCTTTTAATTATGGAAATCGTAATGTCACTGCTGTCATCGTCGCTGACATGTTCTTCGCTTAAATGTACCTACTATAAGCAAGTTTGATGGTAAAAATGACCAACAATGTAAATTCCAAGTAAATTGTCTTAAAAGGAAAGGGTATATACGAGATTGATACAGGCAAGCTACCCAAAGCCGATTCAGATGCTGAAATGGATGCTCAAAGATGCTTTTGCAATGTTCATAATTACATCTACAATGGAACTAGGTCAGATTCCACTGATAGAAAACTGTGAAACGTCCAAGGATGTAATCGACAGATTAGACAGCATATATTCCATAAAAACAGATAAACAAAATGATGTTGCATGAACAGTTTCACTCGAGTAGAAGACGGTGGTGACTTAGTGAGTTTGTAGTAGGCTTTGAAATGTTACACGACCGCGATGTTCCCAATAAAGAGTTGTTGATGGATGATCCCTTATAATAATGGGTGAAATGACGCCATACATTTTGAATGATACGCTTTTTTAAGACATTTGTTATAATTATAAATTGTAATGATAGTTTCCTGGATGGTATAACGTAGCTATTAAAAATTAAACATAACTATTTTATTAATGGTACAAAACATAATAAAATTCGACGTATTTATAGCACAATTTCTTAGTCCATAATTCATTTAAAATAAACAATATTGATTTGTAAACAAAAGAACAATTTCAAATAAAAAAATACCTTATCTTCGGCTAATTTCGCTTCCTGTCGCAACTGATCACGAACATTCGACGCTTGCGATTTGAGAAGAACAATATCACTTGACGGTACTTCGTGCGGATTCGCAGTAGATTCTTCCAAAATACAGATATCCTCAATTGGTATAAACCATTTCAGTTCGAATGTAAATTTTTCACTACGTCCAGATGACTGAAAGAAAATGTATCATTATATTGTCTCCTCCATATCCATAGCAGAAACTAACCTTATATTTTGCACAAGCGATTACATCGTTAAATAAAAATAGATGTCGTAATTTTCGATGCGTATCTACATACTCAACTATAAAAGAATTTTTGACTAGACGACGTTGAGCTCGATCCGCTACCTACAATGTAAAACAAATTGAATCAGACTCGTTCTGTATAGTAAATGATACAAATCAATGTTTATTACGACCTCCACGCCTTCTCACACTTTTAATTGTAAAGATACTTCTATGCATAATATTACTGATCATGAATTAATATCATTTTATATTAAATGTCCATCACCTAAGTTAAAACCAAATTATCCCACCTATACAAATTCCTCACAATTTAACTACGCAGTGTTTTCCGACCATCTGAGGGCAATACCTTGGCAATGTATTTATAACATGAATGGTATAGATAACAAAATATCGTTTATAAATGAGACTATTTTGAAGCGACTAGATATTTTCGCACCTATTAAAACTGTTCGTTGCACGCGTTTGTATAAACCCTGGATAACAGAGAATATGAAACTTTTGATGCATGAAAGAGATCATGAATTTCATAAATCAAAAAAGGAAGCAGATTGGAATAGTTATAAAAATATACGAAATGTTACAACCTTGTCAATTAGAAACGAAAAGAAGGCATTCCTTAATCAAACATTAAATGAAAATAAAAACCATATTTGGAATATCCTTTAAAAATATGATGTGATTAATGCGAGTAAAAAAACTCATTATCTGAAAAATTTTCTGATCCCAATGTTGTAAATGATTTTTTTGTTAATAGTATATCTATTCTTGGAGGTAATTCTAACACAATAAATTTTTATAGAAATCAATACAAATCAGATGATATATCAACATTTTCTTTTCTGCCGGTTGATGAATTTCACATATTTGAAATAATCTGTAACTT
>WYDF02035810.1:0-12637 GCA_009867245.2 Adranes taylori | reverse complement strand
ATCACAAGGTGCTTCACTAAAGAGTGCAACCCATGCAACAAAATACATGGCCAATAAAGAATCATTAAAATACTTGATTTTTTTTAATTTATATTTATTATCTTAATAAAAAATGAACTTAATAAAATCCAAAATCTGCTCATTTATTGCCTCTAAGGCGGAACAATGTTCGCCGGGTCAGGTAGTTTTTTATAAAAGAAATCAATTTAATCAATAATCGCAGCACCTCCTAGCTCCTACAGCTATACTAAAAAAAAGTCACATTTACATAGCGCGCGAACTATTCCACCCTATACCACAAGTCTGATGCATCACCGTGTATGATAATCAAAGTCATCCTGTCAGCCAACTTATAGCACAATGCAATTATCTACTCAATACTTTGTTGATGCCGGTAAGTATAACACATGATACAAGTATAGCTTGATAATAAACATTAATAATTTGACAACAAAACATTTTGTTAATTTAAATGTTATCCTCTTCGTAACAGTTATTTATGAACATGTCAAAAAATCTTAAGGAAATTTTTATGCTCAAGACCTTGAAAGGGTTTAAATACAAGTTTTTACATTTCTGTAGAGAAAAAAGCAGGGTCCGGTTTGATTACACACAAATCACACACTGTTGGAGTTTATTGTGACACTAACTAATTATTACGAATGAAATGTTAAGTGAAAATTCTCACATTACTATAATATTAATCGCAAAACTCGTAACTACGCACATCGATTTAAAGCGCCGTACGCAAAAAGAAATATAGCGCATAACTTACAGTCAGTACAATATATATTTACTGCTCACTCATCTCATTACAAAGCCACACATACACAAATGTCAGCAGTCATCAATTTCGCCGCTAATGGAGTGTGCTTGGAGCTTTAATTTTCCGGATCAATCATATTGTTCTCCTGTCAGAGTCAATAACTTCTAAAACGCTTCACATTTCAAGTGATACACAAGTAATGCTGCGAAAGGGAAAAAGGGTTGTTTTACATTTGCATGCGTAAATGATTAGGCATTTGTTACAAAATTTTAATGGTTAGCAGTCAAGCCACAAAATATTTAACAAAAATAACTTTATATGTATAGCGTTTTCCTAACGTGATTCTTATTGTATTAAGTTAAATTAATATGCACGTGACGTATAATAGCGCGCATTTGTGGGTTTTTATGCCCCCTACGTTGGGTGCCAAAAAGTATGTAATAGGACCCATTGCTGGTATTTATAGCACTCATGTTTTTTATTTTGGCGGTTTAGGAATGGTCTTTATACACCCCCATACTGGTTCATCTATTGTATGGTGTAGTGTGGGACAGTCGTCCCATACGTCAGTACCCACTAAACCCTTACCTTCTCGGTTCTACAAGTCTCCTGGAATCGTACATAATGTGCATGACGTTTCGAATGATGAATACATGTTTGTCCGCAGTTTCCTTTTCATTCATATCTGCATAGTCAGTTTATATTTTCCCATCCGAGTTTGAGTCTATTCTTGCATTCCTGATATCAACCAGTGTCCTTGTTTCTCCTGCAAGACACACGTCACAAAGTTAGAAACCATTCTTTAAATGTCGCGATCTGCTCTCATTTTGCCTATCAGTAGGTCAGCGTTCACGTCGTGGGTTAGCGCTTGCGCCAACTCGGCTCTTGCGGTCGCCCATTCAAGGTGGACTAAAAGCACGTGCTCGACATTGTCCTCTTGCGAGGTGCAGTCGTCACACAAGCTACTTGGGCGTGTATGAATTGCGACCGAGCGCTCTAGATCTTTCACCAGCTGCTGTGTCCAGCGTCCTGATCTAGACTTGTTCCATCTACTCTGTCATTCAACTACGGAGGCTTGCCAGAGTAAGTTACATCAGACCCCTTCTCGCGGCGATTTGTGTCATATGCCATTGTTCGTACTGTAACCAAGAGGTGTGCAAGGACCTCTGTTATAAGGAGCTGCTACAACCTCCGCTGCATTAGTAGACACCGCCCGATATCCAAGTATAATTCTGAGCGTTACCATTCTAATTTCCCTTCTCATCAGGTCTTTCTTTCGGCTTCCGGCACGCCGCCCACGTAGGCGCTGCGTATAACAAAGTTGAGTAAACCACCGAGGATAGTACTCTTCTTGCCCCTCGCCCGTTCCTCCAATATATAGCATAAGTCTGCTGATTTCGCTTTCCACTGTCTTCGCTTTATTACTCGCTGCCACTATTTGTCGGGTGCATCTGAAGTTAGCTTCAAGTAAGACCCGTTGACCTCAATTTCGATAAGTCCCTCCCTTCCGCTTGTTCTTGGTAATAACCAAGCTGCTTCTTTTTATTTCCGACCATGAACAACTCTTTGATTGAGAGCCAATTCGATTGATTGAGAGCCACTCTTTGATTGCGAGATTGAGAGCGCGATATTTTACCAATCGCGTAGGAAGCATCTGTGCGAAATTGATTAGCGTGACGATTCGAAATAATATAGCCAGGTCATCAGCGAAGGCTAACGCTTGGATTATTTTCGGCAGGTTTAGTTTTAATACGTCGTCATAAACAATGTTCCGCAACAGTGGTCCCAGTGTAGATCCCTGAGAAACCCCGGCTGTCATCTTAAATTTCAGCCTGTTAGCACCTTCTCTTACTATAATCTCGCGATCTTGTAGATAATCCTATTACCCGCAGCAATTTGGCTGTTAGCCGTCGTGCCATTAATGCCTCCATAATGCCACCGCAGTGAGTTGAAGGCTTCAGCTACATCCATTGTCAACATTAGGTAATGCTGGCACTGCCGGTAGGACCCAGAGTTAGCTGAAGATGTCAAATCCGTAACGGTCTTCATCGCGTCTACTGTGTTTCGTCCTCTACTGAACACGTATTGGCACCGCAACAGTACTCGGCTCTTATCTGGAGTTTTGCAACTATGATTCCTTCAAGGATTTAGCCTAGGTCGTCAAGCAGGCAAATTAGCTTGTAAGAAGACGGGTCGATTCAATTTTTTTTCAGGTGTAGCACAAGTCTAGCCACTTTCCACAATTTGGGAAATCTTCCATCGGGCGCCTCCCGGTGGGCACCAAAATATGTAATGGTGCCCATTTTATGGATTTTCATGCCTCTCACGTTGGGCGCCAAAATAGGTAATAGGGCCCATTGTCGGTTCACCATTGATGTTGAAATTGCATCGTCGGGTGAAATGAATGGAGTCGTGGGATGAAAGCGAATGGAGACGATCTGGCTTTTGGAGACAACTTGGTTGTTTGGTTAGCTTCTTTAGCGCATTAACAACTTTTGTGCTAGCCTTCTCGTGGTTGTTTCGAGATACAGTTAGTGGTTGTGCGTAGAGTTAGAAAATATGTAAATACGAAACAGAAAAGGAAAGTAAAAATGACAGAAATCGAGAGATTCTGCTAAAGAGCAAGGGTGTGTTGTTTGATGCGTACCGTAATTCTTAGAAGAGTTACGTCGATTTGAATTCATAATTGATTAACTTGACTTCCTGTAAGCGCTTATT
Organism: Adranes taylori; assembly: GCA_009867245.2. NCBI lineage: Eukaryota > Metazoa > Arthropoda > Insecta > Coleoptera > Staphylinidae > Adranes > Adranes taylori. The sequence continues at coordinate 9,153 of WYDF02035810.1, read as the reverse complement.
TGAGCAAATCAGATTCGAGACTGCGATTTTCTGCATGCTGTTCAAGGAAATAGATCTGATCATTCAAAGAAGATTATGTTAGTTGAAATGTGCGAAAATGGTTGCTCAATAACAACCAGAAGAAAGATCAGACTGCGTCTAGCTAGTGCTGAGCTGTGCGAGCCTTTTTATTCCGAAAGCTTGGTGTACGAACTTCTTATACATTGAAACGGGACTTCTTATGCATTGGAACATGAATAAGAGCTCCAAAATAGCAAAGGTTCTTTGATGTACATAAAAATAGACAGTAGGGCCATTAAAATTGTTGGAAATAGGAAACTATGAATATTATAGATATTATGAGATCTATAATAGGAATATATGGATTTTAATCTAAACAAAACATTGGGCTCGAAAACGGTTAAGCGATAAAAAACTCTTCAACTAGAATATCCATACACATACGACTTTGTGTCTGTGTGAATAAATGCTTGAAACACTTGCGTTGAAAATAAATACACGTGTACGGAAGCCATAAACTACTTCTAGTATTTGGGACATTTATGTATTTTTTTCCCGAAAACGAACCATCTGACTATAGGCGTTATATATTGCATATTGCACCAGTTGGACGTCCATGACTTCTTCTACATATCTACGTACATTCTTACATCATCTGATGTTCTCGCGAAAATTCTCTAGTTATCCACCGCATAAATTTATTCGTTTAATTATATTATATAATTTATTAATTATAGATTATAGACTTATTTATCTAGCTAGTAAAATAAAATCTCTTACCGACATTCTTTCTTAGAATTAATTAGTTGATGAAGTGTTTAATTGTTTGATTCATTTATCTTTTTCTTTTGCGTTGGAGGCTGTTCAGCTGATAACAATCGAAACAGTTTCTTTCATCTAAGCGCTACATATTTGGTGGAATTAAAACTTCAACCTGCTTCTTGAGTTAACTCATCGAAGTAACGTAGTACGTAAACATTAATTTAAATTAAAAATTGGTTCGAATTTGAACAAATAACATAATAAAAACCATGGCGTCGGTATTCTCATCAGAGATTTTGTCATTAAGAATTTCAACATTCTTTCAGCTTCACGAATCACGGGGTTAAGTTAATAACAGGAACATTATGAAATGTTCTCATTAGACTGGATTTTAAAACGAGTAAATGTAGTGGACCTAGGTCGATAGTTGGGAAGAAACAACATATACCAAGATGTGTCTGTGTGTGGCGAGATAACTAACGTGGATATTATTGTGCAAATGACAGAGAATAATCAAGCTATGGACAGAGTGTCTGGTAATGAAAATGAACAGGAAATCCAGAAATAGCTCCAAACTAGCATAGGAAAAGCTATGATACATATATATGGACTTCCACGATTTCTTGAAGGTAAATCTAATATGGAAGATTCTTTGTTTATTAACTGAGTCATATGATAAAATCGATAACTGCGTTCAGAAGTAAGTAAAAATATTTAATTATTTAAAAAAAATTAATTGGTAAGGTAGTAAATGTGTTTGATTTACAGAACTTGTAAATTGTAAATATGTACACGTAGTACTATGAATTCCATAACATCAACTTTTTGTATGAAATTTGTCTATTTGTGGAATACATAGATAATTCGAATATTTCTGTGGTCCTTTAAACATCGAATTATCCAAATTTTACTGTAACTAAATAAAAAGAACTTCTCGTATTTGGAAACAAACGAAGTTAGAAAATGAAGAGCATAATACCAAACAGACAACAAAAGCATAAGTTTTACTTTAAAAGAGTAAGCTTGTTATCGGCTAATTAATTCAATAGAAATTAATTTAATAATCATTAATTAACAAATAATATAATATACACCGCGAAATCAAATTTACAAGCCTCAATAGCCATTTATTCGAGCACTGGTGAGTCATACGAGATGTTTCGTTCCTAACCACCCTCAGGACCGAAGAACTATTATAACAAATCAATTTAAGTTCCCAATTCTTTCATTAATTTCTTTTTTTTTTAATAATTTTAGAACCCAACGCGACACCCATAATAGTGACGAACCTTAAAATCTTAAAATATTTAACTAAATTAAAGAAATAAAAAGATAAAAAGTAAAGTACTACATGAATTTGTTAGTCAAAAATAAAACCAGTTTAAATTTTTCTTTTTAAAAAAACTTCAATTTCTCGACGAATGCGAATTTTTTTAATTATATTATGTCTAATTTTAATAAAAATCAAACTATACGACACAGATTCAATTAATTTTAAACTCGTAAAGCTAGGAGTACAACATCATTGTATAGTTCGTAAGAAGCTGGCTTTACAAGTTGTTTGCTTTAGAAGAGAGATGAGTAAGAATTGACTGCTTTTCTTCCATCATTTTCCGAAGGGAAACACTTGCGCTGCGAAGCAAGGCTCTAGGAATATTTGCATTTTCTTTGTACTACGTAATTGCTTTCACACAAATATTTGAGAAATTCTGAATAATTAATTATTATATTCTCTCTTATAAAATACGGATGTTCAATCTTAGAAAATCAGTTACAAGTTTGAAATTTCTATACAAGACTTATTTCAAACAATTGGCACAACAAAAGAATTAATAAAATATGTTATCCTTATCTTTCAAGTAGAAGTACTGGAAGGATATATTTATATTAATTGGTAGAAACTGAATAAGTTGATTTATTACTAAAAATGGTTAGCACTTTTTTGGAATTGGATTTTTTAAAAGTTTCGAAGATATTTTTCGTATAAGGGACAGAAAATACAAGATATTTTTCGTAAAAGGTATTTATCAAATTATTTAATAAAATACTTTATGGGAGTAGTTCAGAAAATCTATTTGTGTGTTAAAAAATTAATTTCAGAAAGAAAAAATTAATTTTGGGCTCCTACACGCCGAAAAGATTTTTTAGATTTATTTTGATTGATACCCCACAAAATCCATACCAAAAATATATCCACACCAAAAATATTTTTTAAAGTACGTTGAGACTACCATCAATGACCATTTTTTCGGTGACCTTTACACTGAGAAAAGAGGGAGAGAGAGGTAGAGTAAATTGTGCAAACTCATGATTTTTTTAAAAAGAAATATTTGTATTTATTGATCGTTTAGCAATTTAAAGTATCAGGAGAGCAAAATGCTTTAACGGGTGTCATTTAATTTTTTTTAATATTTATAATTTTTTAAAAGTAAAATTAAATTAATTCATTGTTCAGTTATTTAAAGTACAGGACAGTAAGTTGTTTTATGAGGCCCCTTTAAATCAATTTGGTGCATACATAATTCGCAATTTGTTTGAAAGAAAAACTTGATTGTTTAACAATTAGAAGTATCAGAACAGCGGAATATTTTATGAAATGCCTTTATAAATTATTTAATACTTGATTCATTTGGTTTCATAAGAAGAAGTTAATTGATTGTTGAACTATTTAATGTATCAGAACAGATGAACGTTTAAAAGGCCCCTTTAAAAAATATTGGATACATGATTTAAAATTTATTTAAATTGATTGTTTAACGATTGAAATATCAGAACAGCAGAATATTTTAAGAGGTTATTATATGAATTTTCTTATACTTGATTCACATTGTTTTTAATAAAAGTTGAACTATTGTTGTTGAACTATTTAAAGTATCAAGTCAGCAGAGTGTTTTAACAGACACTTTTACATTGTTTTTGGATACATGATTATTGAGATAAATGCTGTCCTGGTATTTCAAATTGTAAATAAATGAAATTGTTGAATTTTGCTTTATGAAAAATTATAAAGCTTGCATCCAAAATTTTTGAAAGGGGCCTCTTTAAGCATTCTGCTGTCCTCATACTTCAAATAGTTCAAAAATCAATTAGTTCCTTGTTATAAGAAGAATATGAATCAGGTATTATAAAATTTATAAAGACACCTCTGAAAATATTCTGCTGTCCTGATACTTAAAATTGTTAAGGTATCAAATTTTTTGTAAAAAAAAATTGCAAAACATGTAACCAAAAATAATTTAAAGGGGCCTCTTAAAACATTCTGCTGTCCTAATACTTTAAATTGTTCAACAATGAAATAGTGCCATTTTGCTTTAAAAAAATGGTAAAGCATCTATACAAAAGTTACAAAAAAATGTATAAAGGCACCTCTTAATCATTCTGCTGTCATGGACTTCAAATCATTAAAGATTTCAATTTATCTTTATAAAATATATAATTTTAACATTCTGTTGTCCTTAACCTTTAAATTATTAAACAATCAAATCGTGTTTTCTTTTCTTCATTCACTGATTCATTGATACTTGATTCACATTTTTTTTAATAAAAAGGAATCATTGAACTATTTAAAGTATCAAGTTAGCAGAATGTTTTAAGAGATCCCATTAAATAATTTTGAGATATACGATTGGCAATTTTTTCTAATTGCAAGTCTTGTATCCTAGAATTATTTAAAGGGATCTCTTAAAACGTTCTGCTGACTTGATACATTAAATAGTTCAATTATTCCTTTTTATTAAAAACAATGTGAATCAGGTATCAATGAATTAGTGAATCAAGAGTAAATTTGATTCTTTAACGATTTGAAGTATCAGGACAGCAGAATGTTTTGAGAGGTGCCTTTATAAATTTTTTGATACTTGATACACTATATTTAAATAAAAAGGAAGTAATGAATTGTTGAAGTATTTAAAGTATCAGGGCAGCAAAATGTTTTAAGAGACCCGTTTAAAAAATTTTACGATACATGATGTACATTTGTTTAAAGCAAAATGGAACTTTGAGTGTTTAACAGATTAAAGCATCAAGACACCAGAATGTCTTCACTATAAATTTTTTGATATTTCATTAACAAAATTTTGATAAAAAGGAAATAATTGATTGTTGAAATATTTAAAGTATCAGATCAGCAGAATGTCTTAAGAGATTAAATAATTTCAGGGCAGCAGAAAGTTTTTAGAGGTGTCTTTATAGATTTTCTAATGTTTGATTCACATTTTTCTTCTAACAAGGAACTAATTGACTTTTGAACTGTTTAAAGTATTAGGACATCAGAATGCTTAAACAGGCCCCTTTAAAAATATTTGGATGCAATTTTTCATAAAGCAAAATTCAACTATTTGATTGTTTAACAATTTGAAGTATCATGACAGCGTTTTAAGTAGTGCCTTAACAATTCTTTTGTACTTGATACTACTACTTTTTACTATAAAAGAACTAATTGATGGTTGAACTATTTAAAGTATCAAGACAACAGATTGTTTTAAACCTTTACAAAAATTTTGAATACATGATTCAAAATTTTGTTAAAGAACATTCCGATTGTTTTACTATTTGAAGTATCATGACAAGAGATTGTTTTAGAAAATACTTTTATAATTTTTTTGATACCTGATACATGTTTTATTTTAATAAAAAAGAATTAGTTGAACTATTTAAAGCATCAAGACAGCAGAATGTTTTAAGAGGCTACTTTAAAAAAATGTAGGATACATATTTTATAATTTTTTAAAGAAAATTCTGATTCTTTAACAATTTGAAGTATTAGAACAGTAGAATTATCAAGAAGTGCCTTTATGATTTTCTTGATACTTGATTCACATTTTTTAAACAAAATCGATTTTTAAACGATTTTAAGTATCAGGACAGCAGCATGTTTAGGAAATGCCTTTATAAAATTTTTCATATTTGACTCATACTGATTTCTTTTATCAAGAAGACTTAATTAAGAAGACGTTTACAATGTATCTAAAAATAAATTACAATTAATTGTTTGCGTAACGATTTAAAGTATCAGGACAACAGAATGTTTTAAGCCTGTCTGAATTTGTTGACACTTATTTCACATATTTTATTTAATAAAAAAGAATTGTTGATATATTTAAATTATCAGAAAATTTAAAAAGGTTTCTTTAAATAATTTTTGAATATATGGTATACAATTCTTTTTAACACAAAATATTGTTATAGAACTATTTCATTGGTTAACGATCTGAAATATCAGGAGAGCAGTGTGTTTTAAGAAGCACTATCAAGTAATTTTTCGACATATTATTTACAATTTTCTTTTAAGAAAAATTGAACGCATTGATTATTTTACGATATGTAATATAAGGACAGCTGTATATATTAAGTGCCACTTTGATTTTTTTTGCTTCTCGATTTACCCTTTTTTTGTTAATTGAAAAGCAATTAATCGATTGTTTAACGAATATGAGAACATTTAATTAATTTGTGGATCAGACGAAAATTTTTTTATTAAATTTTTTTATAATATCATAGGTACCGAAAATATTTTCTAACTTATTTTGTTAAATCTTCATCTTCAATTTCTTCAGATTTCTGGATACCAAAACAATTTTTCTAATATATTTTGATAAACACTCACAGGAAATACACAGGAAAGAATTATATGATTTATTTTGAAGAATACTTATTAATTTCAGGATTTCTATTAATTTTAGGTTCAGGTTCTTACACATGGAAAAAATTTTGTGTGGTATTTTCATCCATATATTTTCTTGGATGTCTTACATATAGAAAAAGATTCTTAAATACCTCAAAAATTCTATTTCTTATGAAAACAGAGGTATTTTGGTAAGTAGATCAGAAAATTCATTTTTGTTGCCAATTTTCAATTGGTAGAAATATGTGGCCAGAACTAAACCTTTAAAGAACCCAATATTTTAATAGAATTTCACTCAATAAAGGAACACTCAAACATGTAAAATCTAATCATTCTCGAGTTCGAGTTTTAAAAAGTTTAAAAACTACATCGCTCTTTATAACAATTAGGAATTACCAAGTCCATTGTACGTTCACAACTCTAAAAACTAATAATTTGTTGTGACACTTGTAGAGTTGCAGTTAGAAAAAGTTTGTTCTTAAAAAGGCTTTCAGAAAACTAGTGGTAAGTATCGTGCTTAGACTGAAAATCTTTGAAGTTAAAACTTTTTCAATTGTTGGGTTACTCTTACTATTTAGATAATATACAGGAATAAAGTTTAGGTCAGCATTGAGGAAATGAAATATATTTTGTGTGCATATTAAAACCATTTTAATAGTATTTGTTTAATCTGTTATTACTTCAACTAGAATAACTCAGATGCTAAAAAATCGATTTACGTATCGTATTTAAATAATTGTAATAGAATGCGACGATGCCATATCTAACCTATGCAGAAATATGATTTAAATAAACTCTTGTAGACACTGATTCAAAAATGCCTTTGTTATTATTTAAAATATTTTAGGTAAAATAAATAGAAGATGTATACAGAGTGGTTTTAGACATGTGTCTTTATTTTTAGTTGATAAATTTTGTGGCCCTTTTACTACAGAATGGCTCCATTTATTAAAGCATATTATTCTAATCAGCTTTGTTTTAGCTTGAGTGGCTTGACAATGGCAGTTTGAGCTTATTAAAACACTCTGCTCTCCTAATATTTCAGATAGTTAATCAATGAAATAGTTCTATAATATTATTTTGTGGTAAAAAGAATTGTAAACCATATATTCAAAAATTTAACGGAACCTCTTAAAACCTTCTGCCCTGATAATTTAAATAGTTCAACAATCAATTCCTTTTTATTAAACAGAGATTGCGATTTAAGTAACAGGAAATGCATTCAGGCACTACTTTAAACATTCTGCTGTCCTGATACTTTAAATCGTTAAGCAAACAATTAATTGTAGCTTACTTTTAAAAACATTGTAAACCATGCATTCAAAAGTATTTCAAGAAACCTCATAAAACATTCTGTTGGTCGGATATTTTAAGTCGTTAAACAATTAGTTGATTCCTTGACAATGGCAGTGTTTAGAAAATTACCTCAAATGTATTTTAATATTTGTGGTTTGAGGTGGAATAGTAAATTTAGAACACAGGTTTAGTCAAACACGCTAGATTGTATTCTAACTAAAAATCCCGTTTATTATACAAATCATTCAGTACACACATACATATATATATATATATATATATATATATATATATATATATATATCAGATATCTTCAATTGTTAAACAATCAATTCATTCAATTTATCTTAAAAAAACATAGTATCCATAAATGTAAAACGACCTCAAAATATTCTGTTGTTCCGATACTTTATGTACTTCAACAAATAATTAATTCCTTTTCATCAAATAAAAAGAAATGTGAACCAACAAACAAGAAATACAGAAAGGCACCAATTCAAACTGGCACCTCCTAATATATACAGCTGTCTTGATATTTCAAATCGTTTAACAATAAAATCGTTCCACTTTTCTTAGAAGAAAATTGTAAATAATGTATCCAGAAATTGACTAAAGGAGCCTTCTAAAACATTTTGCTCTCCTGATATTTCAAATCGATAACGAATGAAGTAGTTTTCTTATTTTAATTTGTATTAAAATGAATTATAAATCTTATATCCAAAAATTATTGAAAGGAACCTTTTAAAAGATTCTGATGCCCTGATACTTTAAATACTCCAACAATCAATTACTTCCTTTTCATTAAACAAAAGAGAATGTAAATAAAGAATAAAAAACTCCAAATGGCACTTCTTAATATATACAGCTGTCCTGATATTTCAAACTGTAAAACAATTAAATCGTTCCATTTTTCATAACGGTAAATTGTAACTAATGTGTCCAAAAATTATTTGATAGAGGTTCTTAAAATACTCTACTCTCCTGATATTTCAGATAGTTAATCAAATAAATAGTTCTATAATATTATTTTGTGTTAAAAAGGATTGTAAACCATAAAAAATTATTTAAAGCAAGCTCTTAAAACCTTCTAGTTAAAACCTTCCCTGATAATTTAAATAGTTCAACAATTAATTGCATTTTATTAAATAACTAATTGTGAATTAAGTATCAGGAAATGCATTCAGACACTACTTTAAACATTCTGCTGTCCTGATATTTTAAATAGTTAAGCAAACAATTAATTGTAGATAACTTAAAAAAACATTGTAAACCTCCATTCAAAGGTTATTTCAAGAAACCTCTTAAAACATTCTATTGTTCGGATATTTTATATCGTTAAACAATTAATTTCTTATGGAAGGTTTTCGAAAATCACCTCAAATTAATTTTAGGATTAGTGGTTTGAAGTGGAGTAGTAAATTTAGAACACGGGTTTAGTCAAACACGCTAGATTGTATTCTAACTAAATATCC
>WYDF02035799.1:0-12637 GCA_009867245.2 Adranes taylori | reverse complement strand
TTGGAAAACTTGATGTATTATTTAAAACCATTTTAAAATTAAAATTTTTCAAAAGTTAAATATTAAAACAACATATACATGTAAAAGTAGAAACAAGCCACACAATTTACACACAGGACAACTAAAAAGAAGAAATTTGTTTTTGAATTAAATAATTAATAACCAAATTGTTGTTACAGCTTACCACAAACAAGTTAAAATTGTTATTACACATCTCAAGTCATCTGTTCTTTACATTCAATTTTTAATGTGTATTATCTGAAAAAACGAGTTATAAATTATATATTTCAAGTTGAATATATTCGTTGAATATATATATATATATTCTTAAAACGTTTTAAGAATATATTCAACTTGAAATATATAATTTATAACTCGTTTTTTCAGATAATACACATTAAAAATTGAATAACATAAACACATATTATGACTGCAAAAAAAAAGTGTTCCAAAGTGTAATTGTTTTTTTTTAGCACTGATGATGAGCTGCTTGAAGGCTCGAAACCTTTGCTGATTTGTTTTTTCAATAAAACCTGATGTCCAACTACCGATGATTTTCATTTGATATTGTATACAACTGGACAAGAACATTTTATTTAGTTATCAAATATTAAGTAAATGTCTTTGTAATAAGAAAAGGTCAGTGCTTAATGTCCGCATTTCATGTTTGGCTATATTTAAAAATTACAGTCTGTATTGAGCGTCTGCATACATTAGACGAACTAAAACATATGTAACATGAACAATGGTACTCCAGGAATATTGCATTGCAAAAATTTGAATGAAAGAGTACATTTATGATATTTGGTGAAATTCTGGAAGCAAACTAAAATTCTTTACCGTTTCCTTCAGAGCACTAATACCGCCATACGCTTGCATATCTTGTACTTGTTTATTTTCCAATCGTCCAAGAATTTTACGTTCCACAAATACAGTAAAGCCTTCATTGAGCCAAAAATGTTCAAAATTAGCATTAGTAACTAAATTACCTGTCCAACTATGTGCTATTTCATGAGCTATTACATTAGATAAAGATCGATCGCCAGCCTAAAATCACTTTATTCATCACAAGAAAGTTTAAACGTAAAACAAATTGAAAACCTTACTAATAAAGTGGGTGTAACAAAAGTCAGACATGGATTTTCCATGCCACCGAATGGAAAACTCGGTGGCAAAACTAATAAATCATAAATTCCCCAAACATATGGACCGCATAATTCCTCAGCTACTCTTAATTGGTCTTCGGTCTTTGCAAATTCATAAGCAGCTTGATCCAAAAATTCTGGTTCACACCTTCAAGATTTACAAAAAAAAATTAATAACAGCTTTGGAAATAATTTTCATAAAACGAAATATTTCTAACTTTATACGAGGACAAATAAATCGCTCCATGTGTTTGTTACATTTTCGCTTTGGTGCAAGGACTTTTTACCATTTCCTTCAATTAAGCTAAATTTACTTACCAGATATGTGATCTAGGTCCAATCTGTTTGGAAGATAAGTGGCCAATAGCCAATGCAATCAAATAGGATTGGATCGGAACGTCTAGTTTAAAATTATACGTCGTTCTATTTGTTATATCCGATACAGTTTTTCCAGTACGATGAGCGGACATCAATACAGTTAAATCAGAAGGAGCAGTAATCTTTTAAAATAAATACAATTATCAGCATCGAAAACATGATAGCGGATGTCATTAAAAAAATCACAAGAAGGAAGTTTCATATGGAATGATTAAATATGATTAAAAAAAATTACTTGCGCCTGATATTTGCTTTTCACTGATGGTGTATCTTGGCAAGGTAGAAATGATCGAGCAGCGATTGCTTGAAACTGAGAGTAGACGTACGGATGTTTCTTTCCCGCTGTTTGTTCGGGTTCAAGCCATTGTAATCCGCTAGAGCCAGGACTAGATTCGTACGTAATTCTAATTTCGTATCTAATATTAACGCGAGAAAAAATAGAAACGTTCCAAAGATGATTGAATTTTGATATTAAATTTTGTTTCCTTAAAAAAGAATAAAGTAATTGAAATTGTTTCAACAAACACTCACTCATTAGATGCTTTTGCGGGCAACTGTATAGTTATTTTCGATCCAAATTCTCCCTTTGGCTCATCGATCGTATAATTTAAATTCGTATTCAGTTTATTATCAACAATATTCTCGATTTTTAAGTCTTTAGAGTCGAATATCTACATGTAAAAAAATCATAATAATTTCACACCTTTTCAATCCAGTTTAAAGCAAAGAATGAATTACTTACAATTTCTGTCACTGATTCATCCTTTTTCAAAACTGTTAATAATACGTAGCCTTTGAATATCTTTTTATTAAAATCAGCATCCAGCGTTAAGTTTATATTATTCACATAAGCCAAATCTGTAATTACAGTTAGAATTATCAGAACGTACGAGTAGGCATACACATATTAAATTAAAAGAAGTTTAATGAGTAAATAGCGCCGAGTGGGACATAATTTACGACATTCAAGACATGATATATGTTGTTTCTAAAGATTATACTGCAATATTTAAGGAGGCTTTTCCCTTGCATTAAAGTAACTTCAACTAATTACTGCGACTAAAGTAACCTTTGAAACTAAGAAAATAGAACATAAACTTACAACCGATGACCATACTATTTCTATTTATGATTTTCTAGCTTTTCACTCAACATTTTACATTTTCGAAAACAAATATTTTGTCGCCCTGAAAAAATTATACAAAACCGAATTTGATGCAAACCGATGCCTAAGGATGCCTCTTATCTCAAGGTATGTCATATGTAGATCCTCTTCAATCATGTTGAAATTTTTTTTTAAAGCAGACATTCGCGATTTTCTAATGCTTTTACGATTTTACTTACGTTTTATCTTCGTTGCTACATAGTTTTTTGCAAGGATGATTGAATGTTCCATTATGTTACTGATTAGCGTGAAAGTTAGCGGTAGTCATCTTGTTAGAAGGGTATGTATAGACATAGCGAAAGAATATATTTTATTATGTATCATATCAATTTTAAGTAAACACATTTCACTTACCAGGTCTCGAGAACGAACTAGGATCCACAATACGTTTTTCAAACATTTTATGATGTTCTTCTGTAACAATAGATATGTATATGTGCGTGAAGCAAGACCAAAAATGACACTAAATAAAATTCATAAATCTATATTTGGCATACTATGTAAATACTTAAAGATTAATTTTTATCTTATCAGAATTTTTATCATATAAAAATACTAGAAAACAATCATTCACTTGCAGGCGAATTAAATGTCTTGCATCTAATACTGAATCAAGACATCATGTATACATATATTTAAAACAGAAAGACATACCAACTTCTAAGCCAAAATCAAAGGACTGGATAAAAACAGCTATTATCAGGGATGCAATAGTAAAACCCATCACAAAATATATTTTGTACTGCTCTTCTAACATCTAAACAGAAAATGTTTAATACTTATGCTGTACATACAGAAAATTCATTTTCTGGCCATTCACATAAATCAATGTTTAACCTTCTAATGTTTTATGTTGAAATTTATTAACGTTTTAAGTTTTAAACAACTTTTATTAAGAAATATGTATGTTTAGAATAATTTATAGCTATTTCTATTTCATGTGGCTTTTGTTTCGAGTTCATTTTCTTGGCAATTTATTTTACCATGGCAGTCATAAAATTTTAATAGCATTTTTGTTTTGGAATTTGAAAAGTTATTAGTGAAATAATTGTGTCTAATACTACTACGCTTAATGATATGTGATATTAATTCTAAAATAATGGAAGAAGTATCTTAAACTATAAAAATATACAAAGCATAATAGGTTACATTAAATAATTCGCAAAACTAAAAAATCAACGAAGAAACCAACCTTTATTGACTAAGGTAAAGTAACTCAATAAGTGCTTGAATATTCTTAATTTTGGGCTATGTACTAATCTTTTCGACAAATTTAATACCATTAAAATATATTTAAAAATATCTTGTTTGTTGTCAACTGACAGCCGGCATTCAGACATATATTTACAGTGCCGCCAAATATAAGGATTATGCGTTTCTACTATGAGAAGGTGATTTTGTAATATTTTCTTAAGCGCACTTCCGATTGTCATATCGCTTTAGTTCCTTAAAGATAATGTTTCTTATTATAAAACAATTGTGCAATAATAAAGTGAAGAACTAACTAAAAGATTAAATGTTAAGAGCAAGTAACTGTATCAAATTATTTACTGTTATATAAAATAAAAAGTTCTCATTATCTTCACGTCTGTAAAAGAATCGAAGATTATTTAAGCAAAAAAGTTTCAGTAAATCTTGATTTTGAGTAAGTATTATAATAAGATGCTAATTAGGTCTACACAGAATCAGCATGCAGGATGTTAATTGTGTAAAAGAAACTTTGCTACTGCACCAACATATATTTTATGCACTCTGAGGTCTTAACTGGAAAACGGAATATGCAAATCTAATAGCGTTTTCCATATAAAAAAACTAGTGTACACTCAGTTCATTAGTATTGCAATGCCTAACTGTAAGAGTTTATGAATTGTGAACCAGTTCTTCGAATGGAATACAATTCGTGTTAAAATGCGGCAAAATGTCATAACATGAAATATTTGTTGTTATAGTTATAAATACTTTAGCGTGCTTGTTACCTGAAGATAATATTGTCATAAGCATATTTATATCAGTATTACTATTCATGCTGGATGATGAGAGGGAACTGAAGTCTAATCACGGTGTAAAAAAGTTACTGACTGGTCTGCAAGAAGTTCTGCACTGAACGAAAGTCGTTGACCTAACCTAGTGTATATGGAAGCTATCTAATAAAACGGCGTACCTATATTAGTTCGCATCTCTTCCGTAGAAAATGCTATAAGATTTTAAATCTGCTTCACGTATAGATAGCCAGCTTATTAGGTGGATATAAAACCCTTTTCCGTCTTTTATATTCGACCATTGAACTACATACTACTGATTGGAATGCATGCCTAGCATAATTTTGAGGCCAAGAATTTTATGCAATCCGCATTACTTTGGTATATGTACCTCTCTTTATAACTCATGCTAAATATAGAAAAAATTAACTTACGAACACATCAATCCAAGTAAAAATGTTAATTATTGCATGATATTAGTATATTATATTTATTTATCAGAAGATTTACTTTGTAAATATCTATTTATAAGTTATTTAAGTAAAATAATTTTTTTTATTACTTCTTTTAGTTTGTTCTTCGTCTGTAGTTATTGTCTTTAGTTTTCTGCATTTTTTCTAGATGAAAGGGAAAGTTAAAGGCACTGGGAACAGCTGATGGCTTTAACCGTATAATTGTCCCTTCCATATAATCTACTAATAAAAAATTTCACTGCAAATTCTGGTATTATTAATAGGATACCAGTTTTCTCTTCTAATGGCTGTGACCCTTTGTTTTAATAGCTATGGGCGATTAAAAGGAAACTTATAATGAAAGAAAAGGAAACTTTAAGAAATAAACGCATGTAAAACATATGGATAAAACATGTATTTTAACCTTAGTTTAACGTCTACAATGTAACCTACCTAAGAAAATGTATATTTTGCTGCTCACTCTGCACATTTTTGCAACCAAAGGCATAGCAATATACCGCTATGGTTAGAGCTATAAATATATGAAATGAACTAATCAACATGCTAAGTAAAATATTTCAATAATCGAAATACGCAAAGCTGAATATTGTTAACAGTCTTACATAAATGAGTACGAGAGAGAAATACCAAAATATAGTCCTCTCGTTTTGCCTCAACTTTAACGAGCAAACTACACAGTCGCTATGCTAGTTACGAAGTATATAATTCATGTTTTTCGCCTATAGTTTAGCGCCATCTATGAACAACACAATATTTAATACCACGATTCGTTTAGTTCCGTACTCAATAATTTAATTAACTCAGTTCTTCACATTGTTGATGTGCACGTGAAACGGATATTAATCTTGGTTCGCTGCGAATTGCACTTTCGCGGTGTGCGCAAACCCAAGTTTTGTTGCACTCTGTCGAACTTTTTGACTTTATATTTTGTGGAAAAAAGGAAAGCAACCTAATAAATATTAAATTATATGAAACTTAAATATTAAATTAGATGTTTTAATTCTAATAAATTTTGCCAAATTTAGAAGTGAAAATCTTTACTCGCCAATAATTATCTAGAATTATGGATTTTAGAAATGTCCTAAAAATTACTTCTAAAATTAAAAAGCAACTTTTACAAACAGCTAATATTGGATAAGCGATAACAAAAACCTATAGATTATATATTTTACGATCATTTATTTACTTAAATCATCATAAATAGAAATACTTGACACAAAAAGTAGAAACAAAAAATTATTTGATTACAGATATAAGCCTTCGGGGGTGCCTTCCTTTTTTCTATATAGAACATTTTCTTTTGATTTCTTAAAATCTTCATTTGTAACTTTCATTCTACGTTCACGTAAGGCCATAAGACCCCCTTCAGTACAAATAGCTTTTATATCAGCTCCACTCAAATCATCTTTAGCCATTATGAGTTCCTAAAAAAAAACAAAAACATCTACCACTTTTATATAAAGTTCAGAAAATTTAATAACTTATTTAACCTAATAAACGCAATACAGACCAAATCTATTATAAAGATCATTTGCTAAACAATATTAATATCGTCTGATTTATTCAATAGCATAGATGACCAGATTATATTTAGTTTCAAAACCGAAAGACATGCATAAAATAGAATCTGAAAATATAAATTGAAAATTTATATTTTCATCTCACCTGTAAATTTACATCTTCCGCCAAAGTCATTCTACTCGTATGTATCGAAAAGATACGTTTCTTGGTTTTCTCATCGGGCAGAGGAAATTCAATCTTTCGATCGATTCGACCTGGTCGAATCAGAGCCGGATCCAGTGTTTCGATTCGATTCGTTGCCATAATAACCTTAACATCACCGCGCGAATCAAAGCCGTCCAATTGATTGAGAAGTTCCAACATTGTACGCTGAATTTCACGCTCACCACCAGAATTTGAATCATATCTATATAAATATTTAAAAAAAATCATAATCCCTAATTTGTTTAAAATTTTAAGTTCTGATCTACATAACAATGATTTTACCTTTTAGTTCCTACTGCATCAATTTCATCTATAAAAACAATTGATGGAGCATGTTCCTCTGCTACTCGAAATAGTTCTCTAACTAACTTCGGTCCATCGCCTAAATACTTTTGAATCAGTTCACTACCAACTACACGCAAAAATGTAGCGGATGTTTGATTGGCTACGGCTTTAGCTAAAAGAGTTTTCCCCGTACCAGGAGGACCTAGTAAATATAATAGTATTTGTACATAGCAACTCCAGTTTTACTTCATGTTCAAAATTATTTTTAAATAAATAAATATTAATATTTCGCGTTATGAATTCATTAAACATTTTCCTCAAAGCAACTTTTACAAACTGTATTAAGAATATTTGGTTGTTAGAACTGCTCTGACAATCCACCAGAAAAGCAACGAAAATAGTTGTGAATATTTGGCATAAATCTATTTCTGAAAATCTAAACTCTAGTTCTGAATAAGCTTTTCATTCATGAAGAAGTCAGCAATATTACTTGGTAGAAAAAATAAGTAAACTGCAGAACACCTAAGTTCTCTTAAACTGCAAAACACTAACAAAAGAATCTATATTTTTAACTTACAGAATCCAAATTTGGATGTGTTACTTAATAGTTTCTAACGTAAATCAGATAATGCTAGTATATTGCGTGACGTCAAAATACAATGAATACTGAAAGCTTTCGAGAGGAAATAGCAATATAAGGAAATGAACAAACCCTCTTACCCTCTTACATAGCGGAATGTCACTTTCTAAATGGTGTTTTTTTTTGAGATATCAATAACAACTTGACATAACAACAAAGTGCAATTAGGCATCTCCATTTAACGTAAAGAAACATTGTTTACCCTGAGTTCTTGAATTAAAAATATTTTACTAACCATATAATATGACTCCCTTTGGTGGTTTAATGCCCATTTCCTCATAATATTCCGGATGTGTCAATGGTAGCTCCACAGATTCTTTAATTTCTTGAATTTGTGTATCCAAGCCTCCAATATCAGCGTACGTTTCTTGTGGAGCCTTTTCCAATTTCATTACCGTTACCATTGGATCGGTATCATCCCCCAAGACACCCACAACAGCATGGACTTTATGGTTTAATAATACAGAGCATCCGGGTTCTAACTGATCCTAAATTAGAAAACAATATACATTACACATTACAGTATCACGTAATCAATAATTTAGAATATATACCTTATCAACAAACGATAATATGCTAACATAATGTTCGCTTCCAACAGAAGTGCTTACAATAGCATGATTATCATCTATAATCTCTTCCAAAGTACCTACAGACATTGGAGTACCTCTTAAATCATCAACTTTGGAACGTTCTTCCTCATTCTTCTCCTCCTGGGGCTTTAAACGCTCTTGGTTACGAATGAACTCCTCCTCCATAAGGAGGTAATCTTTAATTCGTTCCAGTTTTAATAATTTTAAACGGCATCGCGTGTGTGGGGTAACGGCTGGTAATTTCAAAGCGGTATCCGGTCCTTTTGTCTTTCTCCGTTTCTTACCAACACGTGTAGGTATTGGAGGCTCATATTTTTTTTTCTTGTCTTTGTCGTCTTTCTTTTCATTGCTTCCGGGACCTGATTGATTTTGTCCCTACAAATATTTATTATTAAATCTCAAAAACTCACACGAAGTGATTTCACACACCATATTTAAAAAAATTACTGTTTGTATTACTGTTTAAGAAAATTTACAAGTCACGATACTAACAACATCAACTGCTGCAACTGTCAATGTCGGTGTGTGTCAGTGCGACTATCAAGTCAGTTATTTATTTCAAAATTAAAGGTTGTTTTACAATTATCGCGACGTTAAAAATACTATTTCCGGGACGTGAACGTAAAATGTACGAAAGATTGTCAAATCATTTCAACTTTTTTGACATACTGTGACCAATTGTGTCAATAGACATCATTTCACTAAACTCATTTATTAAAATATTGGCAAATGCTTTTTTAGCCACGGGCACCAGCGGGCTTATCTTATTGTTGTTCAAATATTTTTTTTACTGTAGGCCTATTTTCAACTTTAAAGTTCAATCGCACCACAACCGGTAGGAAGGATTTCGGATAATTTTGCCGCGCACTAACCTTTATTGATTAACTCGTGAGGGGATCTTTATAGTGCGTACCAACGCGCCCACACTGAACCGAAGTTTTACATCTACGCCTATAGATGTGCATGATACGTGGTACATCACACCCACGCAAAAAAAAAAGAAGAAGACCGAAAACAGACCCATAAGAAAAAGAAGAAGAACAAAAATGTCGCAAAATAGGAATTAATTTCAACTCAGTTTACATATAAATTTCATCACAAAACAATAGAAATAATTAAACTTCAATAAGGTAAGTACAATAGAATCTAATATAAAATGAAATAACTGTAATGTAATACATATTTTTCAGCGTTTAGTGCTGATGGAGAACCAACACCATACGGTTCGAAACCAGTCCACATAAAAAACGGTACAAGGAAATATTGAGTTTTATTTATTTAATTCACAAGAGCCTTGTAATTGTATTCTCTAGAAAATACAGAGTAGTTACTTAATAAAAGATTAATTCGAAGGAATAATATTAGAACTGTAAAATAAAATTGAAAAGATCTAACGTTTGTTGATCAAAAATAATAAAGAGGTTACACTTCAAATAAAATGGACATGTGCTACAGAATAAACAAAAAGATAATACTATATGAGAAAACAAAATCAATATTGAACAAAATATCAGTTCGGCATTGCAGTCACCTCAGAATTTCTTCAGAAGCCTTTCAAATTCCTCATCGCTGTGGTTTTAATCAGTAACGAAGGCTCCAGAACAGATGAGCAGGCAACATTGGCATTGACTGCCAATGGAATGATTTCTGTGAATGACTTACTTCGAAAGGTAGGAGTAATTAACCTACATTTGTTTGCATTTATGTTACGGAAGTATCAAATATAATTATTAGGAAACATGTTAAAATAAATTTAATAATGGAAGAATTATATAAGTTAAAAGAGAACACAGTATTGAATCTTATAAAACAATTAGAATACCAATTTGGAGCAATAACATTTTCTGCAAAAGAACATCATATTGACACTTGTGAAAGTAATGGTTTACCAATGACTCCTAACTCTGTTACAATTTATGGCAGGGGACAGTTTCTCAAGAAATTAAATAACGCATATTTGTGTCAGTATTTAGATATAATAAGAGGAAAGCTAGGTAATGCAATTAACAGAAAATATTCATTTGAAATAATTGGAGAATAATTTGTAGAACGAACAGTGGTCGTTGCTCAATACTGTGGCAATCATTTAAAACATTTTCTTGGCAAAACGAATGAATTAGATCTGATAAAATTAGCATATCAACTTTTCACGGCTTTAGATTATTTACATAGTAGAAATATTGTACATAGAAATCTATCCATTGATAATATTTTATATCAAAAAACTGGTGATATAAAATTATTTAATTATGGTTTATATTATATGACTGATTTTGGAAGTCTTGTTTCGTTTCCAGTCATGTATGGTTTTTTAAAATTATTTATATTAAGATGTTTAGATATGTTTAATTTTTATTTTACTAGCTGTATGTTTTCTTTAGATATCACATTTAAAATTTTTATCTTACTAAACTCTTAGTTAATTATTTCTTTATGCGGAGGCCTGATGCATACTCACTTCAAACTTTAATCAAAAGTATTGTTTTTCCAGACAATCATACTATGATTAATTTGGCCTTTGTAGGGAGATACTGCACAAAATTTTTGTCATCCATTTGTTTAGCAACGTTTTCTTTAACTACTGAAGTAGGTTTCATTTTCTTTTTTTTTTTTAAGTCCAAGACATTGTATGCCCCTTCGTCTTGTTTTACTCCTTCTCAAGTTCACTTTGAAATTTCGATATATATAGAAGATTATTGTAAATATGTTTTGTAGGCAAGTTTTATACTCTGCGCCCGAAATATACCTAAATGAGAAAATATCTTATGACCAGTCAAGTGTCAAATGTGATATATGGTCTGCTGGCATAATACTTGTAGAATTAGTTCTAAACAAACCGCTGTGGCCAAATTTGCGATTAGGGCAAGTAGTGAGAAAGATTTTAAGTTTAATGCATTCGAATATTTCGATTTTTGAGAAGATTGCCCGCGAACATGATTGTATTGAAGTTTATGAGGTAATAATCATTTGCATGCCTTTTACTTAAAATGATTACTAAAGTAAACGCCTCTGCAGCAAATGGATGACAGCTTGAAACAATTAATTGAAGATTGTTTAGTGATAAATCCAAAAGACAGACCTTATTGTAATGAATTATTGCAAAGGCCTATATTTGATATGGTACGTCAAGAATGCCGGCAATTGATCGTTGAAAGATTTCAACATGTTAATTTGGAGGATGTTTATCATTGGTGGCAATTAACTGGCGGTGATGTTATAAGAGAACTTCAGGAACAAGGCAATATGCATTCTGATTCATCTATTCTAACGTTACCTAGGTAAAGTTAATTAAATTTATTATTAATTTCGAATTATGTTGTTATTTTAATTTAATTTTTTTAACGGATACATACTTATTATTTTATATAGTTTGAAAAGTTTTTCAACCTTAATGTACTGTTATATTTTTCTATTATATTATTTATTACCATATATACGTCATTAATATAAGAGGATTCGTTATTTAGTTTTGCATATTGCTGAGCAGTGGGCGTTATCCAATAAAAATAGTACCAAACAGTGAAACAATAGTTCCTAGTTAATTTAATACAACAGAACATTTTTATATTTTCTATACATTGATTACATCAGTGGAAAAAAATTATCACCCAATGGATTACAAATGCCTATAAACTGTTAAATTAATGTACATATTAAAAGTTCAAATAACTGTACATAATAAAAGTTATTTGAACTATTTTAAAAGTTAAATTGATATAATAACTTAGGTATTGTCCTGCAATAACTTAATCTGAGTAATAATTGTTACTGAAACGCTAATTTTATGTACTATTACAAAAACAATTATTTGATATAGTTTAGTCACAATTGAAGGCCAAACGCATACGAATCCGGTGACTTTGTACAATCCCAAAGTGCTTGTGATGTGTTTGGACAATGTTTATGAACGGCTGAAACATTTACCAGTTTCCAGTTTCTATACATTGATTCATACCGATTCAGTGATTTTAAAATGGCACGAATTCAAATACGAAGCGCAGGAATTGCCTTTGATTATTCGAGAAAATGATGCCGAATATCAGTTTCATCGAATTATGCTATTTAGACGTTTGCTTTACGTAAGTGAAATTTACGAATTCTTGAGTTTTTTATCGATGTTAATGGTCAGTATGTTTAACTGGTTTTTATTTTCTTGAAATGCTGTTTTCCGAAGAGATATAAATTTCTTAACATAATCGGGATATTTTTTTTACATTAACATTATTAGCAACATCCCGTATTTTATATGTATAT
>WYDF02035778.1:0-12638 GCA_009867245.2 Adranes taylori | reverse complement strand
TATAATAGTGCTTTCGACGTTTTTCAAATACATAAAATATTCATAATGGAGCACGTAACAAAGATAATACATATTATATATATATATATATTTATATATATATATACCGACCCTGATGGTAGTAGTTAATTTTATACAATCTAATTACTTTAGTTTAAATTTTATATTGGGGCGGGGCTCCAATATCTTATATATAAAAATGAATGTTTGTCTGGTGTCTGTCGTCTAAGATCTCGGAAACTAATAAGCGATCGAAGCCATAATCACACTATAGCTTCGGTTGATGCTAAGTTAGGTTTCTGTTTTGGTTGTTACAACGGGAAAATCGGAAAAACGGGGAAAAACGAAGGGTTAAAAACTTCAGTTTTGATTGTTACAACAATAAAAACGGGAACAACAGGAACAATGAGAAAAAATGGGAAAACGGGGAAAAACGTGTAAACACAACGGGAAAAACTTCTGTTTTGGTTATTACATTGGGAAAAATGGGAATAACTGGAAAAATTAGGGGAAAACGGGAAAAGATGAAAAAATAAAAATAACGGGTTACAACGGGAAAAACGACGGGTACAAGGGGTATCTATTTTAGTTAGGTCCCAACGGAATAACACGGTAGCCTCGTACGTATTTATGTAGGAGTACATATGTATTTATGTACATAAGTTTTTGTTTCTTTATAAAAAATATGGTATATAACTACTGCCGTATGCAAGAAAATAGCTTTACATACGTATGTATTCATTTGTAATTATAAAGATACGAAAAAACAAACATCTATCCAACTTCTATGTATTGTTCATTAATCATGCTTAAGTACATGTTGATCAAATACCATGGTAACCAATTGAGACTTTTGAGATATTAGGGGATATGATATATCTTAAATAGTCTCAATTGGTTACCTGTTTTTAGATATTAGATAGAAACATTACAGATGAGTAACTTTGCAGTTACATTATAACTAACAACTTAGATATTATAAATACATGAAATAAGTCTACTTTGTCTCCGCACAAAGGCAGGAACTTATTGATATCACAATAGGGACATTCAATATATGTAACTACCTGAAAAGTTTCCATGTATTTGATGAGGAGATACATCAAATTCAAAAGGAAATAAATGGATTTTCATTTATCAAAGAGTTTTATTCGAATCTGCGAGTAATTCTTTGAGACTCCTATAAGAATGAACTCTCATCAAACCCGTATGAAGTTAATTAAAAGATAAGTAATAATTCTAAACTACAACTGACTGTCAAGCAACTGGAGGAGACAATTGTGGCAGCTTATATCGAAAAATACCCCTTCAGTGTTACGGTATACAGTAGGAAAGTTCCCTTGTGGAATAATGAACTAACAAGTCTGAGGGTTCAAGTACGGAAGAACTTCAATACTTTGGTGTCTGGGAGACATATCAAAAAATGGTCACAGATTACAATAAACTTTTAAGAAGGGCAAAGGGACTCTTGGATGAGGCACTGACAGGCACGAAGCAGTCATACTTTTCATTAGGACTATTTCGGAGGGATCTTTCACGGTAAAAGCTTTTCTGCGTGAAGCAGTCGGGCATAGTTACACGATCTGAATAGCAGATCTTGAAAGAACTCTTGGGCATACACTTGTGTCAATAATGACAAGTCGGACATTCCGAGCCTTTCATGTCACTGGAAGAGCTGAATGAGGTGGCGGAGGGAGGGGGTCGTAAAACATATTGTCAAATATATAGAGTTGAATGGGGAATCAACTCATTCAAACCTTACAAATCACCGGCAAGGGGTGGTATTATTTCTATATTGTTGTAAATGGGTTTTAAGTCTTTAGGCAATATTATTACTGAACTGGCAAACTTTTCATTAGAACATTTCATGGACTTGAAGGTGTTTATACCAAAGAGTGATATTTATACCAAAGGCAGCTAAAACAACTAAACTGTTCTTCAAATCTGTTCTAAACTGTTCTTCTAAAGTTCTTCAAATCGTCATCTAGCTGAAATACAAAACTTTGATTTCTTAGCAGCCGTATTCCCTGGACTAGTCAATTTGTTGTTTTGATTAAAATCATATTTTACTATATATTATATAACAAATTGATTATAGATCGCATAGATATAAACTAACCTGCCCGTTGGATCTCCATAAAATCCATCAGCGCAAGAATCACAACGTCGCCCCGTATATCCAGTGGGACATTCGATGCACATTATGGATGCATCCTGATCGTCGGTTGCATTTACTGATGCGATAAATTCATCATCATCAATGACTATACATGCTCCATTATTAGGACATCCGCATGGGCGACAGTCCTCTTTTGTACCTTTTTAAAATCGTAGTAAATTAAAATCATAGACGAAGGCAAAGAAGTAAAGGGGTTTTTATTATAGCGATTAGATGAAAGAAAACATGTTTAGAGTTTACTTGCTTATATAAACGTGTTAGTAAACTGGGATCAAATTTGAACAATATGACGAATTTGAATTATGCTGAGAAAGTTTTAATAAGGCGTCATTAAGATTGTGGCTTAAGCAAAAAAATTTTTTTTAAGTATAGATTTATTTCAATTTACCCTTAAGTGGATCACCATAGTAACCGCGTGCACATTTCTCGCAATTATTTCCGGCAGTGTTGTCCTGACAGATGCAACGTCCCGTCTCACTATCGCAATAGTCCGCATGATGGTTACAATTGCATGGCGTACATGTCATAAATGGACCGGCGAATGGCTCATGACGATAGCCAGGCGCACACGATTCACAATATTGACCAACGTAACCTAAAAATTTTTAAAGCTCTAAAATTTTATCACTTCTATAATTTTGGTACGTCAAAATATAATAAAACAAATTCCATTGGAAGATCAATAATATGTAATGATATATTGATATAGGATGCACGCTTCTCAGGAGAAATTTTTCTATATTTTGGTTTCTGGAGTATAATGATGTATCTACGTTTCATCTACAGAAAATAAATTCCATTGAGTTACGTTTGAAGACAGGCAAACATCTTGCGGTTAGCTTTTTCATATTTAAAATTCATGCAGTATTATATGTACTTATAAATTTACAAAATGATTTATTCTACGGATCGAAAACTATTCAGTGGGGAAAAAAAGTATTATACGCTAATAAAGTTTGTAGAAAATTACCTTTTTTAATACACTTGAGTATTTTTTTTATGAATAATTATTTTAGTATTTAAGTTATTAGTCATGAGTAATTCACATCAAGATAAAGTTGTGGTGTTTCTCTAATCAAACGTAGAAGAGTCTTAGATGTATCTTAGGCATTGTATATCAAACTATAGTTTACAATGAACTTTATTTTGATTATAGTTAGAAGTTATTATTTTCAAGGTCGAAAGTCCACGGTGGTGGGGGTATGTAAAGCCAAAAGTTATTAGAGTATTTGCTAAAAGTTACTGGGTGTATTCAATTCTTAGGATTATACTATAGAGAGTTTAAATAATCAAAGGGGATAATGTCTAAATGATACAAACTTATTAAAATCAATAAATTTCATAAAATAATATATCAATATCTAATTGTAAATTCATTTACAACTTAAGTAAAGTTATACAAGTTAAGTAAATTTCATCTCATAATAAAATATCTGTAAAAAAATAAAAAGGCGAAAATGATTCAGAATGCAGGTTTTATCTTGTTGATAGCTGAGTGGAAGAAAAAACTAGCCGCGACGAAATGAAAACTGGAAATAAGAGGGGGAAAAAGTAGTCTTTTGTACGCGATTATTTTTTGACGTCATGTATTGGAGAGAGAACATAGAAAAATGATTTGAGTGATATGCTTTTTATTAGGTAGGAGTGAGATACACAGATGAAAAGAAGTTCTGCCGAAGTTTGTTACGAAACATATCGATCTAAACCGAGACAACGGAATAATAAAATATTTATTTTATTATAAATCTTAATTGAGAAAATCATACACCTTAAGTTTCTTTTGTATAAATAATAATAATTAATGTAATAAATTGTCTTTTATAATAATTGAGTGGATGTTTATTTTTAGGTATGATTTAAATAAATCTTAACAAATATCTGTTATATTATTAATCTAAATTCACAATTCTCTTTAATACTTGTAGTATGTATAATAGATTATTTAGTCAACATAGAGAGTTTTAAAATCTTGATGCGTCTTATTTAAAGTATTCTTATTTAATTCAT
This sequence comes from Adranes taylori, assembly GCA_009867245.2. NCBI lineage: Eukaryota > Metazoa > Arthropoda > Insecta > Coleoptera > Staphylinidae > Adranes > Adranes taylori. The sequence continues at coordinate 8,452 of WYDF02035778.1, read as the reverse complement.
AGCCCGTACTTACTTTATTAAAGTTAAATCTTTGGTTTTAATCAAGTAAGGTGCCTTAACTTATTGAACTGGATGGGTTTTAACCTAAGGTCGAGTTTATTTATCCAATTAGAGCTCACACACTTCCATGTCATAAAAAAAACATGACAGTATTGCATAGCCATTCAGTTGAGATGTTTATTTCATTAGCTATCTCGCGTATAGTTTCAATTGGCGATCGGTAATAATACACGGGCATGGACTTTAATATAATATAGTAGCGTTATTGGCATCTCAAAGTAAATCATAATTCATATCTTAAGTATAATACCACAACAAACAAAAAGAAAAAGAAATTACACATACTTAATCAATACACATTAATGTTAACATCCTATTAATATAAATTAAATCAAAATACAAATCCAAATCCTACTATTCAAATCTTTTTCCTTTCTATTATATGAAAACAAAACTTATTATTCCAGCAAACACTAATTCCCCTATTATTCCCATACACCCACCATTATTGTTCCATTTCTCGATATATCCCTTATAATTTTATTCATTAAATCCCCTTCCCTCCCATCCTGCACTAAACTAACTCTCATATTCTCCCCAAACATCCTGTTCCCCTTACTCCAATCTAACCCCCAGCATTCCCTCATCCAATGTAACCAAGTTTCCTTCCCCATCCTGATCCTCCATCCAATATCTATTGCCTCGTTCTTCACTTCCACATATGAATCGCGCTATCTTCCTTTTTTCACTCATATTTCGCCCAGATCTTAAATATTCTGGTACCCCTTCTTCTACACTTATCCATTCATACCTACTATTAAATCTACTACATCTTTCCATCCTCTCCTGCTTCTCCACATCTATCATTTACTATTTCAGTTCCCTCTATAGTTCTCTCATTCCATCTATCCAACGACCATCCAACTCTTTCATACAAACTTCTCCTGTCCTCCATCCATGTATTCGTCATCCCCTTCAATCCTCCTCCTTTCATCCCCTTTCTATATATTTCATTCACCAAGGTGCCCTCCCCATCTAACCATACTTTACTTTCATACTTTACCATCTCTTTCATCCCTGTTACCCGGCATTCATTTCATCCCGTTTCTGGTAAACCTGTTTCATATAGACTGGATCTGTCTACACCAAGTATCCTTTTCAAACATCCCGCTTGCATTCTCTCAGTCATATCCGTTTCATACCCCGCCCAGATTTTCGTTCCATACATCAGTATGCTCCTCACACAAGCGTCCATAATCATCAATCTCATCTTTACCGAATCCCCAAACCTTCTTTCCCACACAAATCTCATACGTTCCATCACACCCTTTGCTTTTATCCCAATCATCTTCACATGCTCATTACAAGTTCAATTTTTTGATATCATGTGCTTCTTATACTTCTTTAGACTCTCAATCTCTTGCCCTCCCAGTTCAAAAACATACCTCTTACATTCTCTCCCACTCCTTTTGCACACCATAAACTTTGTTTTTTCAATATTCATTTCCAATCCCTTTTTCTCCATATACCTATTCACAGTCCCGATCACCTCATTCAATTCTTCCCTGTTACTCGCCATACATATAATATCATCCACATACACCATAGACTAAACTTTGTATGTGCCTATCATTACTCCCCCAGCCTGTCCTCTCATTACTACAACTTGTGAATCTGCTATATATATTAAAAAGGCAAGCGCTCAGCGGACACCCTTGACGCACTTCTCTTACTACATTAAACTATTCGGGCACGTTTCTATTCACTCTCCCCTTAACTTTCGTTCCCTCATACAAATCCTTTATCATTCCTACTCTTCTATTCGAAATCCCCAGGTCTATCATTCTCTTCCACAAGTACTCCCTTTTTATTCTACCAGAAGCAGATTAGAGCTCCACATACAACAAGTAAACGTTCTTTCACCTATTTCTTGATTTATCACATAGTAAATTGTTACTATGTTGTGCGCGGTCCCCCTATCACTTCCAAAACCATTCTGTGTGTACGATAGTACCCCTTTCACTATTACCTCCTCTTCCAACATTCCATTTATAATCCTTGCATACAATCTGTATAATCCATCCATAATTGTAATCCCTCTATAACTCTCTACACTCTTCCTCTCACCTCTCTAATACATCGGTAAAATCGCACATTTACTCCATTGTTCTGGCACACATTCATTCCCCATCCATATGCTATTTAACCCTCTTACCAATGCTTTCACTCCATTTTCATTCAAACACCCCCATACCTCAACAGGTATCTTTTCTGGCCGAGCAGAACCTCCTTTCTTCATATTGTCTATCTCAGATTTCACCTCCTCCATGCTTATTTCTACTACTTCACTTCCATCCTCACATCTCTCCAAATCTTTACATCTTCCTTTCCAATTTCTTCTTCATTCCCTTTCCCATTAACCCACTCCTTCTCATATATCTCCACACCTTACATTCACACTTCAAATTCCTTATCATTTCTTCTTCTCTTTTCATCTTTCTTTTTATTAGATTTTTATCCTCTTCTGTCCAATTTCTTTTGCCTTATCGTATTCTTCCCGCGTACTTTCTCCTTTCCTGACCTTTCTTTTCTTCTTTAACCATTCTTCGTCCATCTCCTTCCATTCTCCAACCTCCTTCCATCTTTTATTACCTCTTTCCCTTCCATATAACTTCTTTTGTACCTCACTTACATCACGTCCTACATTCCTTAACTTCTTCCCATTTCACTTCACACAATCGCCTCTCCATATCTTTCCTCATTCTCTCATTTAATACGTACCCTCTTTCTTCCATCACACATCTTCATCCTCATCATAATCCTCTTGCTCTAGTCCACCTATCCTACACTCTCTCGCCACTGGAAAGTGATCAGATTCAACCATTTTACCAATCCTCATTCTTTCCAACCACTCATTCCCTATATCATTCATTATCAACTAATCCAACAGTCCCTCCTCCATGTCCTCTTAATGTAAAATTACCCTCCCAATATCGATCCGTCCACCCATTACCCACTATTATCCCATATTCTTCTATTAATTCTACAAATATCTTTCCTTCTACATTTGTGACTTTACCTTTAGATCTACTCTCTACGAATACTTCTTCCCCATCTATACATCTTTCACCATGTTCACCAATCCTCACATTCCAGTCACCAATTATCACTAAAGTGTCCCAGTTTTCCCCTTTCATTCTTATCATCTCATTCACACCTCACTCACGTCACTCTACCTTAGCACTCAGTGACTTGCTGACTAGCCCGCAGCTATATTTACGGTTACACCTCTAACAGTCAAATAGACAAATAAACACAATCATCACATAACCCCATCACAAATGTACACTCTTAGTAGGTATGCGCGTACCTAGTATTTAGATATAAGCTCTTGGATTGTTCTCTGCCTACTAACACCCCAATATTGCTTCGCAATATTACATATTATTAAGACAACTTAACTTCCTATTCCGACACTCTATACCTGGTGACATTTCACTAGTTGAAAATTGTTATTTAAAGTGAACAAATCTGTTATTATTCTAACATTACATATGTACTAGGCGATATCAATATAATCACTGTGTTTATTTTAACCTTGATCCGGGCGCACCGACGATAATTTACCGTCACATTCAAAAAACCCCGCGTGTAGGTGTGTAGGCAAGTGCGAGGGACTTCTAATCTCTAGTTACTATGTCTAATAGTAGACGTCACTAGTATTCTTTCTAGCTTTTCACCATCTCTTTCTATCAATGATAGTCAAACCAAGTCAAACATTGGATAGTGATTGCTGACGATGGCTTACCGCTGTGCGCATAGAAACGTTATTTCTTTTACTTGCGTCATAAGAACAAAATGTAAGTACATATTTACTATATCGGAAAAAAGTTGAGTCGTGTTAGAGCGAATTCAAATATCTCGGCCCTGGATAAAGTAAATAGATCGGCGAAAAAACCAAGTTCTATCTCCATAATATATTATAAGTATACAAAATTTTTTTGAAATGTTAGTTTTATAGTAATTATTACATGTTTGAAAAAAAAACATAGTTTTTCAACCTGTTTTATAGTTTTTCTAAGTTTGACGTGTTGTAAACGCCAAACTAATAACTTCGAGTTTTATCTTTCGATCCAACTAAAGAAAAGTTTAAAGACATTTATCATTATTGTGCAAAAAAATATGAAAACTTGATGTTTATTTAGTTCCTGTCTATACTACAAACACAAGAGAGGTAATAGGATGAATGTGGAAAATTACAGAGATGTGAGAATAAAAGATGGGTTATCCAGATTGTTTGCGAGGTTAATACGTGTAAGGTTGAAGGAGGAGATGGAGTGAAAGATATGTTATCAAGCAAGCAGACAGGTTTTATTGATGAAAGAGGAAAGATGGGAGAATTGCATGAAAGAATATGAAGGAATAGAACGGAATAAAAATGAAAAGAAATGAGCTGAGAATTGGAGGAGTTGTTTGGGGCAGGATAGAATAGGGGTAAGAATAATGAAAAGAATGAGAGCAGAACTGAAAAAAAAGGTAGTGGGTAACGTAGACTGGAAGGCGGAATTTGAATGTAGGAGGAGTGTTAAGGGCGGAATGGGATAAAATTAGGAAAAAGGCATAGGAAGCCGCGTAATATAAAGGGAAAAAAAGAAAGTACAAAAATGGAGGAAAAAGATACTATTCTGGGAAAGGATACTTGAATTGTTTTAATTTAGAAGTGAATTGAATTAATTTGTTTTAACAATAAAATTCTTGTATCAGTATGTCAATAATGGTCTTATTTACGTTCAGTAGTATAGCATTAGCATTATTTCTTGTTCATTACTTGTTTCAAAGGGGTTATTTGCTTATGATAATAAATCTTTCGTGGATCATGGTTTAATCTTCAAGTTAGTAGAAATTTACATCCTTCAATTCCTTCTAGATCACTCCCTAGAACAACTACTTATAGAACTACTTATAGTATAGCTATATTTATAGATAAGCCAGCTATTGAACTAAATATTTGGGTAGTATACTCTTCTTTCATTATTTCAAAAGAATTCTGTTATACAACTATGACTGCTAAATAGATATTTTGACTAAAGTTCTGGATACAGAAATTCCTAAAGCTATTTCGTATAAGTTTCAAATCATTTCTTTCAAATCATTATTCTAGAGAAAATAAAATAGGCCGCTGATTTTTTCGATCAGTTTAAGTGCTTATAAAATTAATCCAAGTGAGCAAGGTTGGTTGATGTTCACTCTTTGGCACCAACAACGTGGCAGAATTCTTTTAGCATTCATCTAGAGTGGCGGCATTCTTCTATCCTTCCACCACGGTCATCCCACTCGTACAACGTGCTTTTATCAGATTTAACCATTTATAAATGTAGTTTTTTATTTAACTTATTAGTAAAAAATATGAAATTTGGCCATAAAATCATTCACAAATGTTGAAACCATACGACAATATGCTGAAACAATTGTTTGTTCGCCTGTAATCTTTTTTACAGATTCATTAACATTTTTAACTTTTTCTAGAACATCATGAGATATAAAGATGATTTTTTATTTAGTAATAAGTAGCTGCTTTGCTTCAAAGGTTAAAACTTTTGAAGATCATAAATTAATTATTTTTTTAATTTCTAAAAACCGTACCAGTAGCATCAGTTTTACTAAAATAGCAAGACTACCAAGTTTGATTGAAATCGGTTCAGTATGCAAACAGAAAAAGTATGAGCAAAGAGCAACCGTCAAGTTTCTAACCATCTTAATTGTAAATAATTAACTAATCATATGGACGGGTATCGCCGTTTAATGACAACTACATTAATTAATTATTTAGATTAAGCAGGTCGTCTTCGAAAAATGTGTAACAAATATGTGACTAACAAATTAGAAAGAAATGCCGATAAACCGCGGTTGGATGTTCATTTCTGCTACAAGGTATAAAGCTTTATCAACACCCTTATTTTTAAGAATCTCATTGTATGTGCGTAACTGAATACACACCAACTCTGTATCTGAACCTATTATATCGGATAAATATTATATTTATTAAATCTTCTATATGTCTTTAAAGTCTTTTGGTCGACATATGCAAGGTGTTTTGCGTTAAGCTTGAATTAAGTCCTATATTAGATCTGATTTTAATGATCTGTTTCTACAAGATTATTCCAAATGAGTACTATCCTACTTATTGAAGAGAAATCAGTTTTTTATGGTATTAGCGTGTATTCAAAACAACGTGTATTGAAAAAATATGAAACGGACTATGGAGTCACGTCGTTACTAACACCACTGGTTTCTATTTGTTCATATACGAGAGCTGCATATTTGCACATTATAAATCATCATATGGATGGGTATCGTCGTTTACTGACACAACTACATTAATTAATTATTTAGATTAATTATAATCTACATTCTTAATTAATGTAGTTGCATAAAGTTGCATACACGCTAATAGCATAAAAAACGGATTTTTCTACAATAAGTAGGGCTGTACTTAATTGTTGGAATAATTTTGTAGAAACAGATCGTTAAAATCAGATCTAATATAGGAAATAATTCAAAATAACGCGAAACACCTTGCATATATCACCAAGAGACTTTAAACATATATAGAAGATTTAATAAAAATAATATTTATCCGATGGTTCAGATACAGAGTTAGTGTGTATTCACTTACGCACATACAATGACGTTTTGAAAAATAAGGGTGTTGATAAAGCTTTATACCTTATAGCAGAAATGGACATCCACCCACAGTTTATCGGCATTTTTTCTTAATTTGTTACACATTTTTCGAAGACGACCTGCATAATCTAAATAATGTAAATAATTACTTTAACGCTCATAAAATTATTGAGATATATAATCACAATAATGTTTCTTAGGCGAATTGTTTCTTGGAATTATTGTAAGTTCCTATTTTTTCGTTTTAAGAACTTTATTGATACTAATAACTGTACGTGTTTATAACTTCTTACATAGTCAGTTTTACCTAGCATTGAATGTGCGAATAAACAATTTAAAAACTAATAAAATTTTGTGTTTTGATTGATTTTGACAATGTCTCCATATTAATATTATGTGTGTTATTTAACTATCTAATATTAATTTGAGTAAATAATTAGAAGTATTGTAATTCTTATAAATAATTAACTGATTACCGCAAGTTTATAAATATATTCAATGTTTCTATAACTAAATATTTATAAATAACAAGATTTAATTCCTTTCTATCCTTATTACCATTTCTAAGAATGGCTGACTCCCTTAGTTTATTACATTACTGTATAAGTCTATAAAATCGTAAGTGTATCAAATCAGATTGTAAAAGTTTTCCATATTTCAACCACAATTGGATAATTATTATTCTATTTTAAAATGTATAAAAATAGAATCATATTTATGTTTCAAAATTATTATGTTCATTAGCAAAGAAATAAACCATATATTATGTTATAAAATAGTAGTTGATGAAAAAGGATTGAACTGATAGTTATTACTTTGTGCGTCCGCGGTCAGATGGCAATTGGAGTAACATCTATCCGTCGACGCATTTTTGTCGTCGGAAAATTTACAGTGTTTCATATCTCTATTTGCTACTTACTCAATGTTACAAACTTTGTATCTGAAATAGTGGTTCCAGAATAATAATTTGAGTTAGAACACCAAAGTAGCAGTATCTTGTTGGTACAAATTCAATATTTCAATTTAGGAGCAGTGGTTTCAGTAGCAGCAGTAGCAGAGTAAATAATAATAAAACTGAAAAAAATCGTAAATGTTAGAGTAATATAACATAACAGTAATCTAAACCTTTTCATGTTACCTTACTTCCTTCTTATTAGAAAGAACATTCTCATCAGACTTGTAATAAAAGAAAAAGGGAGCTATATAGAAAGAAATGAGAGAAGCTATATAGAGAAGTATTCAACACGCACAATATTGAGTCAAATGGTTACCGGCACTTACACCGCATATGCATGTGCATAGAAATAGCTCTGGCTTCGTGTTTATCACTTTTATGAATAAAAACTGATTATTCAAATTGTAAGGTACTTGTAACCTACTGAGTTACAAATATTGACGATTTAGGAATATAGATGATATTTAGGAATATAGATGATTTAGGAAACTATGAAACAGGTTGAAAAACCATGTTTTTTTTCTAACATGTAAAAATATCTTTGAAACTAACAATTCAAAAAAATTAAAATTTTGTTTATTTATAGTCGTATTATAGTCGTATTATCGCCGATCTATTTACTTCCGAGATATTTTAATTGGCTTTAACCCGACTTAAACTTTTAGAGTAGTATTTTTCATTATTATATTGCATTGATTTGCTATAATTAAGATCCGTAATTAAGATCCTTATCAGCTTCTTAACAGTCCATTTATACCTAAACGTTATCAATCTTATGGCTTATGAAACAACAGGAGGGGGTAAAACTACTAT
>WYDF02035767.1:0-12638 GCA_009867245.2 Adranes taylori | reverse complement strand
AGTAGAGAAAGTTCCAACGCTCTTTTTATTGCGCACCGATCTGATTAATGGGAAATCACTAATAGATAGTGCAGCGTGTGACTAGTATGTGTGTATATGTATATACCGTCACGTTAAATAGGTACGAATTAATCATGGTCGAACACAATTAGTAAAATAGAATGCAGGACACAAAGGTTCCAGACGTGTGAGCTAAAATGGACACAGGAATAAATAAAAGCCGCACAGATCGTACTGGACGGAATTTTAACAAATTTCGAGTGTAACATGAACACTTGCTAGTTAGCACCGCGAAAATGTAATTATGAATTAATTCAAATTAAATCAGAATTAATTCAAAATAAAATCATCGAATCAAGTATCATAAATAAGATTAGGTATGAGGCCTTTACCTTAGGTATGAGGTATTAACAATAGTCGGGAATAAATTAAATAATAATTTTGTATATGAATTTTACCAATAAAGTAAATTAAATTAAATCGAAGTAACATATTTATTTATTGATGTAAATTAAAATAATTCTCAACGAGTAGTGAGGTAATGTGCAATCCATCCATAAATGTTTTTCGCTTATTAATTCTTACTTTTTTTATGGAATATTTGGTCGAACAATACATTAGCAACCATTTTTCGAAAAAAAAAAATTGTGAGCAATTGTTTCAGAAATTTTCTACAGTCCTCTAAATAATGCGCGCGAAAAAAGATTTTTAGCATATAAACTCCTACTTTTTATTAGAATATTGTCTCAAATTATTTTTTTAATAGTACATGTCTCATAAATTATGACCACATAATAAAATTATAATTTTGATTTTCAAAATGGCTACCAACAAAGAATAAATATGCGTATCAACGCTAAGTAATTACTAGAGTAAAACTTACAGGACTAATTAATTAGTTGCCATAATATTTTCTATAGATAGAACAATACATTAGCAACCATTCTTCGAAAAAAAATGTATGAGCAATTTTTAAAAATTTTTAGAAAGGTTTACTCCAGTACTTACTTAGCGTTGGTATAGATATTTATTTTTAGCTGGCAGCTATTTTGAAAATCAAAATTATAGTTTTATTAATAATTTCAGTCAATATTCCATTAAAAACTAAGAGTTTATATGCGAAAATCCTGTTTTCGGCGCGCATTGCTCTAGAAAATTTTTGAAAAGATTGCTCAAATTTTTTTTTGAAAAATGGTTGGTAATGTATTGTTCTATCTATGGAAAATATTATCGCAACTAATTAATTTGTCCTGTTAGTTTTACTGTAATAATTACTTAGCGTTAATATGCATATTTATTTTTTGCTGGCAACCATTTTGAAAAAAATCTAAATTTTAGTTTTATTATGTGGTCATAATTTATTAGAAATGTACTATTAAAAAAAATAATTTCAGTCAATATTCAATTAAAAACTAGGAGTTTAAAAGCGAAAACCCTATTTCGCGCGGATTGTTTAGAGGGCTGTAGATAACTTTTGGTCATAACTTTTGGTCAGCATTTAGTTAGTGGGACGGTACTATTAACGAAGTCACAGACAGTGATGTAACATATTTTCGACCACCAACTCTACTAAACCGCAACACAGGCAAGCGTGTGCAGATAGCTGTCAGTCTCCAAAGACTTCAAGATCCAAATTACGACCCTCATTTTTATTAAAGCTCATGTTAATCCGAAGAAGAAATTTATAGATATTTTGATTATATAGAACTTCAGGGACACTCAAAACAGACAAAAATAAAATATCTTGGAATAATAGTACATTTTCAGATGATCTGGAACATGCTATTTAAATATCTGTCAATATTCATGTTCCAGATAATCTGGAACTGTTATTCCAAGATATCTGATTTCTGCCTATATCAACAAGTCGCTGAAGTTTTATATAATCAAAATATCTATAAGTTTCTTCGTCTGGTTTCTGGGTAATTCAATATTTACTGAGCTAATATAAGATCTTTGTTTAAGCCAATTTTTCAACCACTTTAAACGTTTATTTTATTGAGTGAAATAATTATTTCGAAAACTGCATATTGATGTTAAGGATGTCCAAATTGGCCTAAAAATAAAAGGTAAGGATAGATGTGCATTTCTGGCATTGTGCAATCCGTCATCAGTACACTCTGCTTTCTAAAAGTTACTTCTAAACGTAGTATCATCTATAGATATTCTTATTTGAATTAAGCTAGTACTAGCAATAGTCTAGGGATGGTAATTTCAAACATTCGTTGATATGATCGCCACCCCATCTTGCATATACTTGAAGTCCTACGTTTTGTTATATCTTGCATAAAACTAAAGTTGAAGATTTTAGTTTTGACAGTCACCTTTTAAGTCGTTTATTAAATTCAATTAACAAAATAGTGTTTAGGGTAAACTAAAGAGCATTAGTCTAACCTATAAATCGCCTACCCATGAATCACCCGGTCCCCAGTTTGCCGAAAGCGCGGATTTTGCCATATAATTAATATGACACATATTAAGAGTATCTCACATATTACGAAACCCATATTAAGAATACATATGTGTTCTGAAATCATTACCTCGCAACTCAGTATGTAAAGCATCTGACCGGCAATCAGAAGCTCCCGGGTTCGCCCCCCGAGTTCGGTGATTTTTTCAAGGCACAGATATTCCTATTCATTTTGAAGAAGTCATCTGTAAAGTAATTATTATACTATGAAAAACATTATTATATCATTTGTAACAAAGAGATATTGAATTTAAATATATTTAAAATGAATAGTTTCTACGTCACTGTTTAATTGTCGAAGGCACATACCCGCATAAGTTGTCATATTAATATATACTCCCGCCAAAAAGACATTGATTTGACCGTATACATCAACGATCCCTTTAAATGGGTCCTTATTGTTGGCGATTCCTTTATTCTTATATTTTTTTCTTGGATTCTATCAAGAAAACTCTCTCTAAATATGTGGTTGCCTTTTTTCTTCTCCTTGTTAACTAATGCAAAGCAATTTACCAAACAAAAGCATTATAAATGAGGACACATTTTTTAAGCAAGAATAAATAGTCTACAATAAATAATCAAGTGAATTGAAATTAACGAAAATGTAAAATTAAAACATTTTGTGCAAGGATTTTTAGATATTTAAAGAGGACATATAGATGCATAGATTTTTTGCTCAAAAGTTTTGGCACAGTCTCGCAGCAAAACAACATCGCTTTTATGAGACTTTTTGCTTGTTAACTTCTATCAGAATTACTGGTATAATACATTACAATAATAATTCAATAAAACAATACAAACATTCTATAATATAAACATATCACATAATTTTAATTTCAATAGCGTCTGTGAGAGAGAAATAAATAAATAGATAGATAGAGAAAGAGAGAGAGAGAGAGAGTGATCTCAGAATATCCCCAACAAGTAAATCTACCCTCTTTTCTTATCAAACGTCGATTTCCTCCTTTTCATCAAAAGATGAGTGCCACTTTTTTTTACTCAAAGAGTTCACGTTTCCTTAAAAGAGGAACTCATTGATTAATTTATTATATTAAGAGTTTACTGATTAATGATGATATTTGTGCACAACGTAATAAGATGGTTTGATGCACATAGCATCTATTGACTGCTACACAGAGTGAGAGGAGGAGAGATCTTTATGACTCATTATTTGTACCAATGTACTTGTGAATGATGGATGATGTTTGTTTACAACGTATCCACAAGAACTTCCGCTTTAGTACTTTGATTTCAGGTTGTCGTGCCACACATTAATAATAAGAAAATAGTTTGTAACATAGCATGTTGCTCTAAATAATTTGATTATAACGAATAAATAAAGTGCGACACCATGGCACTGGTAAGAAACCAGTTCGTAAGATAAAACAATAAATGCGTTGAAATATATGATCGCGCTATTACGTATTACATAAAAGCACAATGATGGCAACAGCAAAGCCGGTTTTGGTTTTGATTTTGTCATCTACGGTAACGTACGCATTAGTTATGAAATAATAGGCACCCATTATCCACATGATCACATGAACTCGTATAGCGTTGATAGATAAGAGGAAGGGATTGATACACACGTAATAATTATTAATATATACATATCGGCTTGTTTTTATGTGGAAACTGCTATTGTTTCACTGAAATGAGCGGAGACCATATCTGGATAATAATTAACGAGAGAGTGGCTACACGGAGACCCGTAGTACAGAAGAAAAGTTGTATAGCGGCTCACGCCTATAAATGACGGCAATTTATATAGAATAGTTCTGTTTAATTTACGAACTCGAAGCTTTAGCAATAAAAACAGCAGTCATCAGCGACGACCAGCCAACCGAGCATGGCAAGCAGTGCAACGATCGTCGAATACGTGAAAATCTGCTGCCCGTAAGATAACTCACGTACTCGTAGCTACTTGTGCACTCAGTATAGGACACTGAGGAACAACAAGAGCAGTCCCACTGTACGGTCTCACGTTAAAATGCCCTGGCGCCCGAGAATCACGTTTTCGGAGGATAGTAAATTCTGAAGTAATAAGATATTTATTTGCGCCATTTGTGATAATCGCTAAGATAATCTATTAGCATCTTCGCGAGTGGGTGTCTTGCGTAAATTAATTGTATGTATAATTCTATTGATTTTTCTTTTAGTAAATAAAGCAGAGTTGCTATAGCAAATCTTCAATAAATTGCTTCCTTTCATGAGGAGTGTACGCAATTAGAGAACAAAGAGGAAACGAATAAGCGATAGATATTATATCACTATTATTCAAACTCGGTGCTAAATACTCAAAAAGTCGATTCTAATTCTTCACACCTTATATAAGTTACCTCTTTAAGGCCTCACAAACAAAACATACATACTCCTGCATATTCATTTTTAAACGAGGAGTTACCCGTCACTCAAATATTATTCCAAACTCCTTTGATTCATTTCACTCCAGGAATGCTTAAAGTATCCATATTGTAGTTATTCCAAAAATCTCTATGACAAATTGTATACTAATATACATTGTGCCTGCCTATACTTTCAAGTGGCTATAATATTTAGCACGTTTATGTTCATACGATATGAAAAACTACACGTGCGCTTAGCGATGATATTAAATATATAAACAAAAAAATAATGGAAAAAGTCATCAGAAAAAAACCGCGTTGAACACAATAATTAAGATAGTTGAATAAGTTTCAAGCAATTAGGGTTTAAATAACTAACGCATAGTTGAAATATATTTCGTTATCGATTAATGTACATTTTTCTAGTAATAAAACCATTCGTCCAAAACGGTTTATTAATGCCCTTCGAATGTGACAAGACCTTCTTTTTAGCATGAGAAAACAAGCAAAATTGAGTGTTTCCGCAAACGCATTTGAATGAGCCATAAACCGCCCGCTTGTACTTAGCCAATAACTCAAATTGGGCTTGATACCGACATACGATGGTTTTAGACGAATATGGTCGCTAAAGAATCCGCATAAACCACTCTCGTTCAAGCCTTCTTCGTATTAACTTGGTTTTCGCTCTATAAGAAGTTTGGATGTTTATCAATTGAAAGTTTACAATTGCACTTTCGCTCGCGATTGTAGTTAATTGTCGCTCGCGATTGTAACCTGCGCTCCAGTTCAGTCTAAAAGAGACTAACTTAGTCTCCCGGGCTCTGCCGGCAAGAAATTCACAATTTATTAGGCAATTCGTTATTCTCAACCAGTTAAATCATATATTTTTATAGTGTAATTTTGTTATTTTTTAATTTTTGTTAGTTCAAATTAAAAGTAAACTCGCGTTCTTAAAATTCATCACAGTGTTTAATTTTGCATGAACTAACAGTTGTATGTAGATATGAATTAATCTCCCTCATCACGATTCGCGAAATATCCTTAACGAATCCGAACCGCGACCAGTAAATTATACAGACCACTGCTGCTACATAAACACATTGGTGCAGTCGGTTCCACGCGTCAAACAGAAATAGTGTTAATTGGAGCAGTTAAACTTCAAATTGTATTATATTCCCGCTTAGAATTTCGACAAAAGTTACTAGATACTACCAGGGCCGAGTAGTTGTAAACAATGGATTCCAGGCGTCCGCCTACCCGCTTAGATCTTATCCCAACTAGTTCTAAATGTAATCTGTGACATCACAAGGCCTATCATAATGCGTGTTTGGCAGATGTCATTTTAAAATTCAATATGTCGGCTGTCAGGGCATTTCCGCTTTGGGGTTTGGCAAGAAATTTGTAATATGCATGCCGGAGCATGTCTGTTTTGGATCTAGTTACATTTATCAAAACTCAAAGTTCCTCGACATGCAGGAACTCTTGTCCAACTCATTTTCAAACTCACAGGAACTCATTTCAAACTTCAAACCAAATCCCCGACATCTTGGATTTTCAAATGATGTCACTATTTACAGATGTCAAATACGCAAACTAGATAGGCCCCTGAAATGAAAATGTGACGTCACAAATTACGTTAAGAACGAGTTTAGATAAGGTCTAGGCGGATACCTGGAATCCATTGTTTACAACTACTGAGGTAGGAACAAACGGGATACTATATACATTATACTGCTCAATTTATAAAACAGAAGTATATTTATAAGCTCTTAATATATAAGCAAACAAAAAAGTTTACCAGTAATCCATGTAAAGGATTATAAATGCAACGGAGCTTTGTAAACTATGGAAGCAGGATATTAAGAAAACAGAACCTCACAACCAACATATTATCAATTTTTTTTCCTCTATCTCTATTTTCCTGCATTCAATTAGCTAATGAAGCGTTACATATTATTATGACACGACGTTTTATTTAAAAATGTAAAATGAACAAACTTTTGACAGTTTAGATGGTTACTAAGCGAATTTACTGTACACTGTAACAACAACATTGAAACTCTGCATCTTTTCGTACTTTTTGCGCTCACGTAAATTTTTATATCAACTAAAATAGCGTATAATCTTCTTAGCAGTGCAAAACTGTTGTGAAATATGAACGTAAGGAAAAAGAAAGATAATTAAATAAATATTTTACAAGATTAACCGATATTATTGCATGTATAATCTCTTATGTTAACTTACGAGTGTTTGTTAGTTATCTCGTTGCGAACATTTTTTTATGACGTCTGATAATTATAACTCAGGTAAATCTAGATGCATTTTAATTTACTGGATAATCTGCAAATAAAAATAGTGCCTAGAAGTTTTTCTAGTAAGTCAATGGTATTAGTTTTTTTTTAATTAAAGATATCTACACATATCCATTGATAAATAGTGTTTAACAAAATTAAGTATAAATTATTAAAAAGTTTTTGCGACAAAGGCGGGTTGAATAATAAATAGAACGTGGCGAATTATAGATTAACGACTATTTCTAATTAAAGGAAAGTGTTTATTAACAGTCGTTTATACGCTTCCCCGATACAGGCAGAGACTATATACAAGGCAAGGATAGCGGGGATAATAGTAAAGGTACAAAAATCCGCCCCTTTTGGGAGTTACAAGAGCGTACCGCACGATATCAATAGAAGCACTGAACGTAATCGCCAGTATACCACCAATAAAACTCCTAAAAGAAAAAGCGTCAAATGATACCTACAAAAATACCCAACATATCCATTATCTTGTGCAATTTAAGTTTTATGAGATTTTTGAAGCTTTTCTTAATTGATTTTAAGCAAGCTTAAAGTAAACGACAAATGGTATACTGTCACAGTTGCATAGATGATGTGCGTTCCACACTTTTAACTGTTATAAACTGCACTTTGTATTCCTGAGCACAATAATTCCTTGAAGAACATAATTTAGTAAATCGCACAACTAAAAAATTATACATCTTTTTGCAACGATTTGGGGTGTTTGATAACAGTTACTCGTTCACCTTACTGGTCAAACATGTAGCTTTAGAAAAACATATAATTTAACTGATATTATTATTTGACATATGTACGCTGTTAAAAAATACTCACGATAGAAATTCTTCATGTAAATAGAAGTTTTTGATGAAAAATGGAGTAAGGAGAAAATAAAATGTAAGTGAGGTGTTGAGAAGAGTTAGAGAAGGGGAATTGGATTGGAAGGAATATCACTAAGCACAGAGTAAACTAAGAGAAGTAAAAAGATTTGTTGAAAGGAGGGAGGCAGAGGACGAAGAAATGATTAAAAGGTTGAAATTAGATTGCCTGTAGCCTCTAACCATATCCTACAACTGTATAAAATTACTCGTTAAAACTAATACAAAATAAATGTACATTTATGTGCATACTTTTTCACGATGTTTAATACTTACACTGCTGTATCTAATGGAAATCTAAAGAATTTTATAAATTTTTCTTCTTTCATATAAAAACGATTCTTGTAGTTTTTATACGCGCAATACACTCCAACTTTTCTTCCAACAACTGTTTAGGGTCATTCATAGTTTATTTAAAACTGTAGTTTATGTAAAATTCAACACCTCAAGTGTGGAAGTGAATTGAAGTATCTAAGAATGAATGAGGCGATAGGCAATGATAGAGAAGAATTCATGATAACTATAAATGTGTGTGACAACAAATGCAGATATGGGGGATAGGAAAAGAGAAAGAAAGTAGGGTTTCAGGTTGAGTGGAAATGGTAGAAAAAGAATGAGCAGGATGTAAAGGAAGAGATTTGATGAGATTTGTAATGGTGGGGAGGGGGGGGGGATATACCAGAAGAACGGAAATAAAGTGAAATAAACCTGATATTTAAAGAATTATAGGGGAGTTACAACAGTGAATGGAGTATATACGTTATTCGGAGGATTAATGAACCAACATAGTGAAAAACTATGAATAAGAATGAAAAAAGTCGGAATGTCAGAAAGAATAATTGGGATTAGTACGGATGGACAAAGTAAGAGCAAGAGTAGAAAATTGCGTGTCTGAATGGTTTGAAGTAAGGAACGGAGTAAGACAGGGATGTCCTGTGAGTGGGAATTTGTTTAATATTTACCTGTCAGATTTGGAAAATGGGTAAAAAATGTGGAGTGATGAGGCTTGGTGAATGGTTTGAAAAAAATCTAAAGTGATCGTGTGAATATAAAGAGGTGGGAGGAACACCAAAAAGACCCGTTTGAGTTAGGAGGAAATGTGATTGAAATTGTGAATATGTATTTAGGTTTTACGTTAAATTATAATGGGAATTGCAAAGAACATGTAAAGTTGGCGATGAAAAAAAGGAAAAGTAGCAAATGGAAAGGTTAAGATATGTGTGGGGAAGTAAATTTTGGGATTTGGTGAGAATACGAATAACAATAATGAAAGTTATATAAACGCATAGTATATTGTTATAAAAAGGATGGGGTGTAAAAAAAGGAGCACAGATGGGAAGGCTGATGTGTGCAGTACTGAGGAGAATAATTGGATTGGAAACCACCTGCCTCAATAGAAAACTTGAGCTCGAGCGAATTGAGTTTCTTCCTGACGCATATAGTCACTGGCTATGGTTGCTGCGGGAGATACTTGAGAGAATAAATAAGAAGCAAATTGCAGAATGTGTGCGTTGTGAGAATGCACTGCGCGGAAAACGGTTAAGATTGAAGCGAGTATTAGGAGAGGGCATCCATTGGAGGAACATAATAAAATCGGAGACAACTGGAAAGCTGGGGCATTCCATACCAAATCAACCAGTCACTCAACCTGACCATCTTCACTTTTTATGAAAATTTCAGGTATCATTCTTTCCAATAATATAAATGATAATATATTTTTAGAACTTTTCTATCTTATTGGGTTTTGGTGTAATTAATTTAAAAATTTTGGGAAAATAGTCAGTTTTTGTCATGCATTAATTTAGTAAATCTTGAAATACTTAATTTCTATTAGGCCCAGAGAGTTGTTTAACCCCTTAAAATAAGTTACTCTTTAACATGTTTAGTGAACTTTTTTTTATTTAAAATAAAATATTTTTTAAGCTTTAAAGTGTTATAAGCTTTAAATGTTAAAATTTTTAAAATGGAATCTTAATGCGGTCAAAAGATATGCCAAAATAAATAAAAATCAATGAAAAAATAAAATATTTTAATTTTTTTTAACTTTGTACAAATTTTCAACCATAAATTTTTTACAGTGGGATCTTAAGGGGTCAGTAATGAACATGATAAGAATATATGATGATGTTTTTAGAATACTTAGATAATTTGTGGTTAGGTTGTATGAGAAAGAGTTTTTTAGAACCACATGACTCTTCTTTATCATTCAAATATCCTCAATTTACTGATATACTAATTGTGTTTAAAGAGGAAATTTAAAAAAAGGTTGATCCTGTAACAGCCACAAGAAAAGTTTATCGACTTACAGACAGGCCGGCATTAAGGGGGAGGCTAAGGAGGGCTATAGTCCAGGGACTCACTTATTAGGGGGCCTCATACGGCCACAATTTCCGAGCACCTTTTTCATCAAAGGGCCTTCGTGGAGCCAATAGTCCCAGGCCTCCAAAAATCTTAATCCGCCCCTGCGTACAGACTCGAGAACAAATAAGACAAACAAGAAATTACCTTAAATTAAATTGAAAAAGAAATATTTACTTAATTCCTTTCGCTCATAGGGCTTCGAGGAAGTTTCTCCAGCGCACTCTATTTCTATTGAGGGCCTTTAGGTCTGCAAAAGTCTTTCCGTCCTTCTTTGCCTCTTCATTCACAACCCTTCTTGCTGATGTCTTTCGGTCTTCCACGTTTCCTTTTTCCCTGCGGATTCCAGAACAAAACTTGTCTCTCCAAAGCATCCTGGTTTTTCGGAGGGTATGACCAATCCACCTCTATTTCAATCCAAACCACAAGGTAATCGACGATGCAGTAGATCACAGACCTGTTGGATTAATCTGATTGAAACTCTAATAAATACCCACTTAGAAGGAGCTACTCGTATGACTGGAAATAGAGAACCTTGGAGATCAATAGTACATGTCGTCATACGATTGAGGATGAACCACAACCACTACAAGTCGCTTACAACGTTGATCAATGACGAGATTTATTAAAAGATAATTAAAGAACTGTTATAGGAAAAGAAAAATTAAATCAAATGTCAATAGAAATTTATTATTATAAAAATTTGTTACACAAGATTTTTATAAATCCAAGATTAAGGTTACCAGAATAAATTCAGTTTATTTATTCCAATTAACCAGAATAATGCTAGAGTTAAAATGATATTGATTTGTAAAGAGATTTGTTGGTTCGCTACATTATGCACGTGGGGGGTGTGCTACAAACGTCTGTGATAGGTTTCTTCGTTTTCTACTGTATCTATTCCTCATGAGTAGTGCATAGAGTGGACCAAATAAATTATAAATTTATATTTCAAGTAGTTGAATCAATGTTGCTTTGGTTTGATGTACTAGACAGTGTTTGTGCATTTTGCCTGCATAAGGAATGATTGATATTCGTAATCCAATGGCGTACACATTATATTTCTGCATTCTCTATTTATAATAAATATGACTAGTAAATATGTCTGTAAAGAAAACTAGTAAAGGTAACAAGTAATGTACTCCGTTTAGAATAAATAGTAACCCAATATCCAATAAAATCGGGTGCATGATAGGTTAGGTAAATAGACTATAAGAAAACTATAAGAGTCTTGTTGTTTTGATTTGTTATCATTTTCAACTTTATCATGCTTGTTTTTAATTTATTTTGCATATATTGTTGATCAATTGTAGAATAGAGCGAGTTAAGTTTTAGCGTTATTATTAAGCACTACGAGTCTTATTTTACCTAATTTTTAATCTCCCGGAGTTACTGCTAATGATATTAAAGAGATTGCGAAAAATGAAATAGGGATGGAGTTATGTGACATTACGTAAAATTGAAATTTATGAAATTTTCAATTTCAATGAAATGATGGAAATTTTATTGTTTTGGAACAAGTTTTATAGTTTTTGAGAAAAATGGAAGACAAATTTTGAAGAAAAAAATACCTTTTTCTTTCGATGAAAGCATGCGAATCCATATGTTGGATCGTTAGGACTTGAATATGGAAATCAAACTGAAGGGATCTCATTGTTTCGAAATAATATTTAACAGATGAAAATGGGAAGACCTGAAAAATGCGCCCTTCCCATGGCTTTGACAACATTTCTTCGAAGATATGAAAAGTCGTGGAATAGATGCACGGCACTTAATTGAAAAGCTTAGTTTCAACAAAAATTGTACGTGTTTTGATATTTTTGGGCAAAAAAAAACATTTTCCAATTTTAAACATTTATATTCAGTTGTCTTGAACGAGTGGAGAAAGCATTCTGGAATTTGGATATGTTATAGAAGACACCTTTTGCTATTATTTATACGCAAATACAATTTTGTACACTTTTTTCCATATTTTGGCTTTTTGTACTTTACACTAATATGGTGATTAACGTGGAAATTATAACAAATAGGCAAATTTTGCAAATATAATTCCCATACGAAAACGTTACAGTTAATTTACTACAGTTACTTGAGGAGGAAGAAACAATTGATAATGAGGATTGATGAAACAATTAACAATTGAACGAAGATAATAGAAAATTAATCTTATCTCAATGTGGCAGCGGTGAACATAAATATATGACTTGGTATCATCATCATCATCATCATATAGCAGCTTGTCTCGTCCACTGCTGGACATAAGCCTCTCTTAACCTAAACCATTTTGCTC
>WYDF02035756.1:0-12638 GCA_009867245.2 Adranes taylori | reverse complement strand
TATATATATATCTTGGATAACGTTAATAGACTGCGACGCCGTTTACCGATCATCATGAAAGTTTGCACATATATGTATTTTATGGTATCCACTTTGCTGTAACTCGCCACTAGATCGCGCTGCATCACATCAACTTCTATATCGTTCAACCGATCGCTATGAAAATTGACATACATAATTATTTGAGTACGAAGAACATTTTCAGGGGACAATGTAGAGAGATCTACGATCCCCGATATTGTAGTTTCACGTAAAAAATAACAATTAAAAAACATACCCAAAGCGTGCATCAAACACGGGACCTCCCTGGTACAAAGCTGATGCCCCACCACTAACGCCCCATCACGGCATGTCGCTGCTTAGTCCTGATGTTAGAAAAAGCAAAATACATATTAAGATGTGGAGAATATTATTATTTAATGCAACATCAAGGATGTTCAACCGATTGGAGAAATCATATCGACAGCATTCTATATTACATACAGATCATCCATTTTTGCAGGATGTCGGCCGGGTGTTGCTATAATATATTTATAAAAACATATTCAATGAATATACTATAAAGTGCATATGACTAATGTTAAATAATAAAAAGTTACGCACGCCAGACTTCTGTTATAAATTTTCAAAATATTGCGTCAAGGGCGGCTGCGACAATGCGGACAAGCAACTTTGGGGACCAGGCGGGGGCAAAACAACGTTTGCATGTTTGCCGGGTCCGCTAGTATGTTATATATGAAAGATGAAAATACTGCACGTTTTAATTTACAGAAATTTATTAAAAACAAAATTATGCCAACACAATTAAGCTATTTAAAATGTATTTATTCTATAGAAAATTGACAACTTCATACATACTATTCAAATAACCATTATCGAACTAAAATATTCAACGCCATTCAGATACGTGTGTGCAAATTAATGTAGTCACGAAAATTTACATTTTCTTTAGTTGAAATTTTGATGTTAAGAAATTTTCTTTTAAAAACCATTCATAGATAAACTTAAAACAAATTATTCAAGACTTTCTATAAAAATCCTAATATATTTTAGAACCAAATATTTTAAAAAGCAATTTCAGGAATTTTATAATATCGTCGGTTTCGAATTTTCAACAACCTTAAAATTCCAAATACAACTATAGTCTCGAATATGCCCTATTTTTTATGACTTCTCAGTTAAAACCTTCTTTTTTGTCTGCTGAAATGTTCACTTTTACATTCAATACTTCAACATGATATCGACCATATAAGTAACGCAAAATAAAAGTTACAAAAAATCTAATATAATTCTAAACAATTCATACCATGGTATTTTAATTCAACACGATTCAATAAAATTGTAAACGAAAATAAAATCATAAATATTAATGCCTATTTGATTTTATGGGATTTCTATTTCGATAATACTGAAAACTGCCAGGTAACTTCTTTAAAAATAATATCAATTCGTCTTCTGTCCGAGGCAGAAAATTAGAAGATATAAAGGTTGAGTAAATAAAATGTGTTGAATTCTCACAGTTCCAGATAAGAAATATTACAATTAACTGATTTAGAAAAAGAGTTTTATGAAATACTTTTAATAAATTACTTATGCATTGCATTACTTTTCTTTTAGTTTAGGGTACAAATTCTGGTTCAGTTGGGCCCATTATTAGCACTAGTGAGACTTTAGAAGGAAAGTTATTAAAGATTAAAAGAATATCATTCCATGTTTAATGCGCAAGATTTAATTCATACAGAGTACATACAGAGTAATTACTCATAATACCTACTACGCCTATATCGCTCATCTTTCGGTCTAGACCTCCTCAGACCTCTAGATCTACCTCTTTCTCTACTTCTTCCATGTCGTCTTCTCGACCTACTACGACCTCTTGATCTATCCATATCTCTAAATCTTGATCTTCCTCTAGATCGACTTCTTGTTCGTTCACGTGAACGCGCTCTGGATTTATGTTCTTTATAAAACATATGAGATCTATCTCTGTGTTTCGGTATAAAATCTCTCGGAATGCCTTCCATTCGTATTGCAGATTTCTCTCTATATTCGATTGGTCTACTGCGAGAACGTTCTCGTACACGTGGGGCAGATTTTTCTCTGGAATAAGCTCGCAATCTAGATTTAGATTGTTCTCTCGATCTCGCTCTGGATGGATCTCTGGATCTAGCGCGCGACGGATCTCTTGATTTAGCACGCGATGGGTCTATTGATCTAGCACGCGATGGGTCTATTGATCTAGCACGAGACGGATCTCTAGATCTGGCACGTGACGGATCTCTTGATCGACATCGCGAATGCGCTCGGTTCAATCTACTCGTGTTTATATCAAAATCACCATTAACTATAAGGAAAAAAAGTAAAGATGATATTCATGTTATATAAAATATATAGAAAAGTTTTTAGTTAAAGAGTTTTCCGTAAGAAATAGTAGCAGTTTTCAATGTTCAGTTTTCAAAACTTTTGTCGATCGTAAAATCATGTTTTGGTTACACTAGTTGACCATACATTATATGGCTTGACTGCTCCTTGCTACGAATTCTGCTTCTGTAGCCGCGTTTACTAATATTACTGTCTGATCCGTATACATTACACTAATTGCTGTGTCCATTTCTTCTGGAAGATCATTAACCATTATACAGAAAAGTAAAGGACCCATGAGTGAACCCTGTAGACCCCCGCTTACGACTTCTTTTTCTTGCGAGAGTGTGTTACCAATTTTTACTCTTTTAGTTCTGCCTTTTAGGTATATGGCAATTCCTAATATCTAATGCCAATTCCTAATGCAATTCCTAATGGCAATTCCTAATGATTATTCCTAACGCCTATGCTTTGTATCTTATTGAGAAGTAAGTCGTGGTTGACACAGTCAAATACTTCACTAATGTAGAATAGAATTGCCAGGGTTTTTTGTTTTTCATTTAGGTTCCCATGTATACTTACCACAATCTATTTTATTGCTGTTTGTGTCGATATTCCGTTGTTGCTTTGTACATATTTTGTTGAGTCTGGGGTACAAACATTTTTCAACTATTTTGGATATTTGGGGCTGCAGTGAAATTGGTCTATAGTTCTGCAGCTCGACCTGATCATTATATTTAGGTATTGGTATTATTTTTTAAACTTTCGATGATTTTGGATATATTCCTTCTTCGAAAGATTTATTGAATGTTTGGACCAGATATGTGACAATATCTTTAGTGGCATTTAACACTTTCCCAGGTATTTCATCTATCTCCGATTAGGTTTTTGACTTCGCTGTCAATATAAATTCGCTTTTTCCTAGTCTGTTTCTTGCGCTTTTAATCGTGATTGGTGTACTATTAATTTGCCTAATAAAAAATTCATTGAATTCTTTTGCTATTTCCTATTCATTTTCTCTAATAGTATTGCCTGCTTTTATCCGTACCTTATTGAGAGGTTTTGTTGTTCTATCTTTTTAACTATTCTATCTTTCGTAAGGCCCAACATGTTTTGGTTAGGTTATCGGTTTGTTCGATTCTTCTGTTATTGTATATTTTCTTGACGATTTTGATTTTCTTTCTGCGATCCTTTTTAAGTATTTTCAACCTGGTCTATCTAGTTTCATTGCTGTTATTATTACTCATTTTAGCTAATAATCTCAAATTTTGAGATTCCCTTTTCAATTCTTGTGTAATCCAAGATACTTTTTCTTTAAGTGTGTAAGATTCCTTAGGAAAGCATTCTTGAAATGTCATAGAACAGCATAAAACTTCTCAAACGTTTGATTGTTGTTGACATTATTCATACCTTCAACTTCTGTTTTCAATTTATTTTAAAAATTTTGTATGTTTGAATGACTTAACATTGTACGTGCGACCTGTGTTTCGCGTTGAATTGGAGATTTAATTTCAAATACCTGATACGTGTGATCAGCTAGGTGATTCTCGATAATCTTATGCTTTGTTATACTTGCATTCGTAAACAAATGATCGATACATATTTTGCTACGCATGGTAATACGTGTTGGTTTCAAGGCTCCTAAGTTTATACCATATTGTTTACTATTCGTCTGTCGTTATTTTTATATTACTTTTCTAGTAAGCTGTCTATGGTTTTAAAAAATAATTTCTTGTTCGAGTCTGGTGGTCTGTAGTAGAAAAATACTTTTAAATTCCTGTTGCCTCACTTTAATGTGAAAGCATAAATTTCCAGTTCCGATTCTATCGATTTGCATTTTAATATTGTTATGTCTAAATCGGCTTTGACTCCTCTGGCTATGTTGATACCTGCTTGTGCTATCCGTTTTTACTATTTAGGAAGCATCCTAAAGATGCTTTATTATCTCAGTCACGTTTAACTTCAACCATCATTATTTTATCTAAAAAAGTAGAAAGGATGTATGGCGGAAAAAATTCGCATCAACATAGAATTATTCAATAATTTAAAAATTGCTATACATTTGGATATCTATCCAAATTTGTAATGCCACTGAAATAAAAATTATTAAAAATACTGAAATTTCTTGTTTTCTTTTTTTACTTTTCAGATACATCCTATACATTTACATAACTTGTTCATAATTAGTCTGCGCGGTCCGTTCATACCATCAGCTCATCATAAATGTTCCAATAGAATAAGCAGGTAACGCAGTATGATTGTTTTTGGAAAAATAATATTTATTGTCAGGTCTATAGTATCGTATTAGTTCATTAATATAATTATCTGCTTATGCGAACCACTAAAATCGTCTTTCAAAGCTTAATGACATGTAATTAAGTTTTAATTCCAATAAATATTTAAATAATTCGGTTTTTAATAAGCATGCAGTTTTTTTATGGTGAATTAAAAAAATCATGGGTCATTCCGTATCAAATCAACACACTAAAATTAAAATTTTACCTGACCATCTCAGAATTTGATGAAATTTGGTATGTTTGGTCCATGGAGATTAAAAATCTTTCCATTTTTTTCACATATCTCAAACGGTTTAGAAATTACGACTATCTAAAGTTTTCAAAAAAAACGGCCAAAAACGTACGTCCGACATATTTTGAAATCACCTGTTCTCTTAATTGAGCTAGAACTATTATTTTACTCAGTTTTTCAAGCAGTTTTCAATGATATATAGCACAAACGTAAATCAAAATTTTAAATTTAATTTTCTCAAAAAGAGCATTTTTGAAACTTTTAAAAAATTGCTATAAACAGTTTAAACCTTTGGTAAGTGATTCTCGAAATTTAAAAGTGGGAGGCTAATGGGTTCATAGTTAAATAATAATTTAAAAAAAGCTGACATGCATGACAACCTGACAAGCAAGCTCGCACAGACAAGTTGAGACAGGGTCACTCAATTCCCTCTTCTGTCTGTGCAATTTATCATTAGTATGTGTCTGCAGTTGGTATGAATATGATGTCAGCACATTGTTTAAGTGAAAAATCTTTTGTGGTTTCAAACAGTTTTTAAAGTATTTTGTCTAAGTTATATCAGAGTGTTTATCTATGAAGTAAAATATTTATAGGAAGTTAAAAATATTTATTTGGTCATGTTTCAAAAAAGATTATGTTGTAAGTACTACATGATAAATTAAATATTTATTGAAGCTCTTTAAATACACATTGAAAAATATAATTTAAAAACTATGATTTTCGTGAAATGATCTTTTTATAAAACTTACAAAAGTATTTAAAGCAATAAATTAAAGATAACGGAAAGCGAATTAAAATTCATTAAATTACAATGTTTTAACCCATTAAACAAAATTAATCACACAATTAGGGAGAAAAAGAGACTAAGAAATTCAACATCATGGATGTTTAATTTATTTTTTGAAATATCTAAAGAACCTAAAATTTTTGTAGAATAGATATTGGAATGTTAAAGGTAGAAAATACAAATCTACCTCGTCTCTGGCCAGCCTTGTTCTTCAATCGACATTAGCGAGGAATGCAGTTCTCAGCCAGAAGACCCAACATTCTCTTTAGAATCAAACATTGTATTTGAAACATTGTTCAATTGAATATTTCTATTCTGGAACTAAAAGAGTCGTTAAAAACCTATTAACGTTAAAAAAATTCAATCTAAACAGTATGCGACAAAGAAAGTAAAAAAGATTAACTCTACATTGAAGCGTAAACTCTTTTTAGCAGCTGAAGATTCATCTAGTGATGATGAGAATCTAGGTGAGTTAATTTTACAAAACCTTCTCCCAGAAAAATGGGGTATTATAAAAATAATGGGGAACTTAATGTACCAGATTATATGGTGAGACAGCCAAAAAAAGTGTTAAAAGAAATTGGTATTTTAGAAAGCCCTAACCCAAAACCTGGAAAGGCCCTTACAAAAACTATTTTTGATACTGTCAAGTAATTTTATGAAATCAGCAGAATAATGTCCGGTATTAAGAACTGTACGGTATTAAGAACTAGTTGACTCGAATGGAATTAAAACAAAAATGTAAAAACGACTAATTTTGTGTAATCTTAATGGAGCTTACTCAATGTTTAAGGAAAAATTCTCAAATATTACAATAGGTTTTTCAAAATAACACTGTTTCTGTGTATACATTCCAAACATAAAACTTGTCGAGTTCATGACAGCATAGTTTCAAATAGTGCCAAAAAAGACTTTGTACTACTCAGCTGGGTGTGCTACACAATATAAAAAGAAGAAAATTTTTATCAATTTATATAATTAACACTTTGGTGTCGAGGCTGAATGGCATTTTTTCGCAACTACGCATGGAAAAGAACCATGTGTTGGGGTTGGGGACACAGTTAAGAGACTTGCTGCAACGGCAAGCCTACCATGTCCATATGACAACCAAATTTTAATTCCTATCCAACCTTATGAATGGGCAGTTGAAAATTCATCTGGAATTAATTTCACCTTCTCCACACAAGATGAGTATGTTGATTCCGAAACATTTCTGAATGACCGTTTCAGCCATACAGTAACTGTTAAGAGAACTAAACAGTATCATGCTTATATACCCGTTCATTCAAGAGTATCAAAGATTTGTGTAAAAATATTCTCTAAAGATACAACAGAAGAAACAGTGATCATTCAAAAAAGCACAGAAAAATTACAAATATCAGAAGTAAGCGGTTATATAACGGCCGTATACGACCAAAAGTGGTGGCTGGCATATGTGTTGGAGAAGAACGAAGAAGAGGATGAACTAAAAGTGACTTTTCTACATCCTGCTGGCCCTTCATCGTCATTTTCATATCCAAGGTAGCTGACGTGTTGTGGATATCACAATATTTAGGCTTTGCAAAGTTGATCCTACAACTCCTAGTGGAAGGATTTATGTAATAATACCTGAAGAAGCCACAAGACCTTCATCAAGTGCTACATAAAATTTTGCTAAAGATGTTAAAGATTTAATGTAAAGTATATAAATAATTTAATATATTAATAAAGTATGTTTCAACATCTAGGCCTACTATTAATTTTATAAAACGATCTCTTTTAAAATCATTATTTAACTATGAACCCATTAGCCTCCCACTTTGAAATTCCGAGAATCACTTACCAAAGGTCTAAACTATTTGTATGAATGTTTAAAAAAATTTCAAAAGTGCAATTTTTCAGAAAATTTCTTTATGTAAAGGTATGTTGTGCTGTATGCTATTGAAAACTTCATAAAAAACTGAGTAAAATAACACTACTCCCATCTCTGTAGCTCAATTAGGACAGCAGCGTTCGTGATTTCTAAATATGTCGGACATGCATTTTTTAGTTTTTTTTTTAATTTCACATAGCCGTAATATCTAAATCGGTTGAAATATTTAAAAAAAACTGTATTTTCATTAATCTCCATGGGGACTACCTACATACCAAATTCCATCAAATTCTGAGATGATCAGATTTGTACCCTGTGTTGATTTGATGTGGAATGGCCCTCATGCAGTACTCACCAATTTCATCCTTACTCCGCGCACCATTATAAAGAAGTCCTGTCCGTTCTCTAGAATGAGAATCGCGTTCAAAGACCTCATCGAGTACTTCAGGAGTGACACTACCTCCACCGTCTACCTTCCTTTCTCTGGAATAGTCAATTATTGCGCTACTATTTCCACAATTTTTAATTGGTTCTCGTTCATCTTCCGAGAAATAAGTATCACCTAAATAACCGTTCAAATGCTTCCTGCGCTGTGAATTGTGTGACGATACTGTAAAGCAAATATTTAATAAAAATATTTCTGTTAGTCAAATAAATTTAATTTGTACGAGTATTTTTAGCAACACGAGAGTAATTGTAATTTCAAACAATCTAAAACAGATTAACGTATTAAAATTAGAATATTTTAGACGGATTCGTATGAAATCATTCTTGTAATAATAATTCTTAGTACAATTTAAAATGGATGAAAATTGCTATGAACCTTTGATTTCGGATCATGAACCAATAAAAATTACTATAGACAAGCACTGCCAGGCTGAGAGCAGAAAAATAAAAAGTAAAGAATTTAAATTTATTGGAAACTATTTGTGTAGTAACAGGTGGTTTAAAATGATAATACACGCCAAAATTAGGGTCACTAATTAGTGCCGGATTAGTAAATAGGCCAAGTAGGCCGCGGCCTATGGGCCCCGTGCGTTTTAGAGGTCTCGGAAATAGTTCATAATTAAATAAAAATGAATGACCATATTTGAAAAAAGAAATGCGGGACATAGTCCAACTACTTCTTAACAATAGGTGTTTAAGGTGTTTAAGGCGTATGCAAGTTTGCTTAGGAAGTCTGTCTGATTCTGTATGCTGCCATTATTAGACATTTTGTCTTTTTGAATTGGATTTCTAATTAGAGCAATAATAAAGTAAAACTAAAAACCATCATACATATAGGTGTATGTGTATTAAGGCTATATTAGAAGAATAAAATAAGTTATTTCAGTTACATACTTTCATGTTTTTCTTGAATCCAATCAGTATACAATTCCATATGGCCCTGGATCACTTCGCGCATTATTTCGGTATAGTTTTTGCGACTTGTATGCACCGCACGATATTTGATACGCCTTCGTTTTGCATTGCGTTCTTGTATTAATCTTTCCTCATAAGTTAATTCTCTACTAGTTTCTGAAGGCACTTCCAACCTAAAATTAATGAAAAGTAAGAATAGTGAAGATCTCAACATTTAGCCAAAAAGAATTTGAATCCATTCAATACACATACGTTTTGTGCAGGCGCATTCCTAGTTTTAATCTGTGAGGGAACATGATTCTTAGACTTTGAGCTTACGACAGATAATAAAAAAAGTTAAAGTTTTCTTCTGGGGGGGGGGAGGCATGAATCATGTAGCTGAGACCAGCCACTACGATTGCTCACCTTTGCAAGCGAAAGATTCTATGCCTGGATATAAAAATCGAACTCCGTTTTGTGTGCGTCCTCGCTTTCTAGACAAACTATTAGACCTACAACGACCAAATTCACACCATATATTCCTCATAACGCGAGGATGGTTTAAATAGACATGCGGTTGAAAAACCATTTACAATAACAAGTAAATGGTTTTTCAACACGGGAAGATAGGAAGACCTTTACACGGAAACACGGGAATCCGAGATATGTAAATATCTAATGTCGATCGGTGCGTCAACATTTTTCGCACAAACCTTTAGATCTACAGCCACCATATTCAGACCATATTTTCACCATAATACCAAAATGGGTATTAAACACAGGAATGAGGGAACACAGGACTATTGAAACACGGGAATACGTAACTCATACTCAGACCATATATTCGTCTTAACACGGGAATGGTTTTTAAACATAGGAATGAGGGAAAGGCATTAAAGTAATGGAAAGGATAGTGAAAGAGTTAAATAGAAGGGAAAAATAAATATAAAAAAACGTTATAAGAGAATGAAAATAGCGGAAGAATGGTAAAGGGAGACTAGCTTGTCATTTCACTTATACTTTAAATTCAGGGAAAATTAGTTGACAGAAAATTATGGTACATAGCGCCTTTAGTAAAATACAGAATTTATTAGTATTATATCAAACATTTTTTCCTCAGAGTTGTATTTTGTTTTTTGTATGCGAATAAAGGTCTAATTAGAACTATTTCTAGCGTTATAAAATGCAATGTCTAATACAGCTTTTTAACGGTGATACAAATAAATATAATTAAAAAATACTTACAACGAAAACTCAGGTAATGGTGGTGGACCAGTTGTACTATCTTTAGCAAAATTATATAGAGCTAAACGTTCATCTGTTGTGTAAGTTGACATAAACCTATCATAAGTCCTTGGATCAGGACTTTGTCCATCCCAACCTAATTTAAAAAAGGTTACAAAA
The DNA here is from genome assembly GCA_009867245.2 of Adranes taylori. NCBI lineage: Eukaryota > Metazoa > Arthropoda > Insecta > Coleoptera > Staphylinidae > Adranes > Adranes taylori. The sequence goes on along the minus strand of WYDF02035756.1, from coordinate 2,364 downwards.
CGATAACATTTTCGCTGATTTTAAACATTACAAAAATAAAAATCCTTTATTTTATGTAAAAGGATATACATTAAAAGGATATAATCAAATACTGTGTATGTTATTTTGTGTGATTTTGAAATTACTTTCGAATTATTTAATTCTGAAAATAAATTAATACACAAAATAATGTTAAATATTACGAATATTTGTGTTTTAAATACTGCACCTAATTTATTCTTACCAACTTTAAAATTATGACTCATATTATAAGCCTTTTTCAATATTTCCTGTTTTTTTGCATTATCTAAAACATGAAAAACATTAGATTATACACAACTAAAATTAAATTAGTATCTTACTGAAGTAACCAGAAGCCTTTGGATGAAGCAATGGTTCTGAAAAGAATTTGTCTTTTTCTTTATAACCTTCTTTCTTCAAATTACATTTCTCAACATGATTTCTTATACTTTTTGTATGTACCAAATGCTGATCATTTACAGGGCATTTAACAAGTTGCGTCTCCTACAATTAATTATAGATTTTAACTAATATCAAAGTTATGAAATTAATTTGCAATACCTGTTTAAGACTATCATGAGTCCATTCAATTGTATGCAGAATAGCATCTAGATGATCGGTAGTGTTATTTATGAAATGTTCTAAATCTTCCAGTTGCTTTTTTCTCACTTTTAAATTAATATCCATACTTATATCATTAGTTTAAGTATATTATTTATTATTGTTTTAACGTTTCTAAGATAGCGAAAAACAAAATATGGCATCTGATGGCTGTCTCCAATATCATTCGACAATCGACATAGTATAAAATTCTATATACCTATACCAAGTCTGCTGGTCACAGCCACCTACTAGCCGTAGTACAAACTATAAAAAATATAATGTTTCGCCCCAATATAAAGAATTTGTCTCCTTATGAGAATTTGTGACATTATATAACAATAAATTTGTTGTATGAATTAACGTAATAACTAATATTTTTAATTTTCTTTAGGTGTTTTTGGAGTTTTAGTTTTGTTTGTAGTATATTTCTTAAATATATGTATATGAAACCGACAAAAATTATATGTTTTATAACGTATAGGCACATAATATCTATGTTTATTAGCCTACTTACTGGGATTAAAAAGAGTAAACCTGTCGTGTTTATTTATCTCAATTCATTACTCTCTTTCGTTTGTTTGAAATAGAATTTACTCTTTGAACATGTTCTAAACTATTCTACTTACTCCTTGTGTTGGGGCCAGCAAAATTATCCGCTATCCTTACTGTGGGTTATCTGTAATAGAACAGAGAGATCGGAAATAGACACACTGGAAAAAAGGTATGATGTACAGTGAGAGACAGTTCGGTTCGAAGCACAGAGCTTAAATACAAACAAATAAATACTCAATTTTAAACAGAAATGTTTAGACACTGAAGAGATAAATTAAAATGCTTATTCGCATTTGCTCCATTCTATTTTATTATTTTTTGCGACCGTTCTATAAATGGTTTTTACGAAAAACTACAGGTTTATGCGAACTCCAACGTATTTGTTATGGTACAATTAACGGCAGCCTAAGAATAAAAGGTGTTGAGAACTCTCTAGCTTTATCACGTTCACCTCAAATCAAGCAACTCATTACTCATCTTAACGATATTAGTGTAAATAGGCGTTTTATTGGTGCTAATGAGCGTGAAGTCTTAAAAGGTGCTGTGCATACAATTTTAGTTGTGAAAAAAATTAATCAGCGCGTTCATTCTCCATTTGTGAATAGCTTTAGCCGTTGTATAGAACAAATATGGGGCTATAAGCAATTGTTAGCTGAAGTTGAGTACCTGCGAAAAACTACCTATGATTCAGGTAATCACGAACATGAAAATAAATTAATAAACTTGTGGAATTCTTTAATGCCTAGAGATGTGCTTTTAAGTAGAATAACTAAGCAGTGGCAGGACATTGGTTTTCAAGGTGATGATCCAAAAACAGACTTTCGCGGAATGGGACTTTTAGGCCTTGAAAACTTATTATTTTTTTCTACTGAATATAAAGGAGCCGCAATGCATGTTTTATCACATTCACATCATCCAACTTATGGCTATACATTCGCTGTGGTTGGTATTAATTTAACGAGCATGGCATGGCAATTATTGAGTACAGGTGAAGCAAAGACTTATTTCTACAATACTTCAAAAAGTTTGCCAACTATAAGATTATTTCATCAGTTTTATAGTTATTTGTTTTATGAATTCGATAAATATTGGATTAATGCTAAACCAAAGAATTTGATGGAATTTTCTAATATAAAACAAAAATTTGAAAGCTATATTAGGAGTAGGCTACAGGATCCTCATTCTGTTTTTAGAATAAATTTATCTGTT
>WYDF02035745.1:0-12638 GCA_009867245.2 Adranes taylori | reverse complement strand
TATTCACAAGGGAGAGTGTAAAGATCCTGATTCTGAGTTTGAATTTCATCGTTATAATTATAATTCGAAGTCCGAGCTTGATAGGAATGTATTTCTTGTTTGATTATTTCATCATTAAATCGCAATCCTTGAAATATGTTTAAACTTTGGTTTGCCATGCTGGAGTACTTTGTAAGCAAGTTTTTGCAAAATACTTTTCGAAAACGCTAAAGGACGGTTTTGTCAAGGTGTTGTAATTACGCACTGATTATTAGCATCAAATCAGAATCCCATGAATTACTCATGCTACTTGCTACGAATTACTTGCAACGAATGCAGTGAAGAAAGATTATAATCCCCACTTGCAAATTCAGGGGAATTGATAATGGAAATATATTAATATTATCAGACCATTACTTGCGGTAAACCAACGATTAGCCACCCGTTTGAGATCTCACACAATGCCATCACAAGATAGCAGCAAAAAACTATGTGGCGCCTGATTTCAACGTGGTTCTGGATTAAAGAAAACTTCAATCTTAGTTGATTGTAAACGACCTAGTTATGTGTTTCTTGATGACCCTAATGAACTCGTTTACCAGTTAGGAGTACTACAAGCCTCCCGTGGAGCTGGTAATTTAGTTGCACGCAACAATGAAATCACATTAATTGAAAAAGAATTGCGAGAAGTTGGTTATATTATCTAGCTTCAAGTTTTATACACATGGTTGTCTCTTAACATTTCAACAGTAAACACACGAGTTTGAATATTGACAAATTTAGAAAATCTAGTATTCATCATTCTGTACTTAGAACTATTAAGCCTGTAGCCCCTAGAGTTTAAGCGATTACTCGAACCGCGAATGACGATTACGATATTCTAAATCGCTTACTTCGAAATGTTGCATCACCAATCCCAACTAATGATGCTTGCACAAAAGGATATGCTGACAAACGTGTCCGTACCCAGGAATTAACCATCCGACACGATATAGAAAAGTGGATTATGGGAGAGAAAATTGGATCTGAAAGCAAGAACCCAGTCTGACAAAAAATTAGAAGCTATCAGTGCAACGCTTATAAAAATGTGGAGGAAGTAGTGAAAGCTTATGACAAAGTATGGACTGAGCTAATCAACCAAGTAATTTCAGCAAACAAGAATATTGTGGCAACCAAAAAACACTTTAAGGCTTCTGCTGAGAAAATAACAAAACTAGAAGAAGGGGGTGGTAAAAGTAGACACTTTAAAAGAAATACTCGTTCCTATTAAGTCCTTATCAAAGGACTTAATAAAACGTGGCAGTCTGATCTTCTCCAGATCGACCAACATGCAAAAATAATAAAGGATACAAATATATTTTAGTTGTTATTGATACTTTTTCAAAATTTCTCTAAACTGAACCACTCAAAGACAAGTCGCCAAAAAGTGTAACCATTCTTTTCGTCAAATCCTCAAACGAGCGGGGCCATCCCGCATACCAAAATATTTGCAAACTGACAATGGAAAAGAATACTACAATGAAAAGTTCAAACAATTGTTAAAAGAATATAACATCCATCTATACTCGTCTTACACCACAAAGAAAGTAAGTATCACCGACAGGCCCATTATGACCTTGAAGGAAAAACTATACTAAACATTTAGCCTTCAAGAGTCGTATAAATGGTGGAATTTATTAAAAGATATAACAGATGAGTACACTAATACGAAACATCATATAATTGTTATCACATCTGCTGCTGTTCAGAGGAAACATGAGAAACCTCTATTAAATACCGTTTATTCGCATGAGAAAATAGCAGGAAAACGTAAATTTAAAATAGGAGATACAGTTCGATTTTCAAATCAAAAAGCACCTTTCGCAATAGGCTATACGCCCAATTGGTCAACGGAATTATTTAAAGTGGTACTTGTCAAATTACCGAATCCAGTTATATATTTACTCGAGGATATAAACCACAAACCAATACTAGGCGCATCTTACGATGAAGAATTGAAGCGGGTGAAATATAAGGATGCTTATTTGATGGAAAAGGTGCTGTGACGTAAATGAAACAAGGTTGATGTCAAATGGCTTGGTTTTGACACTTCACACAACAGTTGGATAGGGGCAGACAATGTATTATAATTGAGTTATCAATATACTTATATTTCACTTGAGAATATATTTAATATATACTTATTTAAATCTAATTTACTGTTTTAGTTCGTACCTGAAATTGATCAAATATAATGTAAAAACAATTAGTCTAATTTACATTATATTTATTAATGATATACATGTAATAATAATATATACAATATAGAATCATTATGGCACAAAGAAGAATAACTGGTATTCTGATGAATCAAGTCTAATACAGAGTTTCACACATTTTCAACTGGTTCACAGCATGTACAGGTATTAGAATCCATCTGCTTACAGCTGTTGAGTATGCACTCTTTTATTACTCACTTGAAACTTTATTCGCACATGAAGAAAAGCTAGTTAATTGATTTTCAATTTTTGTTGGTCCAGAGATAAAATGCAATAATAGTCAATTGCTGTAGACGATATACTTCTTGCTGGATTATTGCACGATGGTACAATTTGAGTTCGCATCGTTGGAACATTACTCTCCTAAAAGGGTTCAGTTTGACTGCTACCATAATCTACGGCTGCTAAACGTTTATTAACTTTTGTCGGATATAGAGTTATCCATTAAATATTGAAATCAATACTAGAATGCAATTTACTATCGCCTTTCATACTTACATTCTGTTGTAAAGGTTTTGCTTGTTATGTAGATGTTAATACGTTTTTGCAGTTGATTGATTTCTAAACTAAAGACATTGGTGCGAGCGGTTAAATATTGTCGACGACGTTTATGCTGATTCTTGTGATGCCTCAGCAAGGTTGACATGTCGTATGATATACAGATCAGTGGCGATTGTCTTTTGATGTCTAAATAACATTTCCAACATCAATTCTGTATTATTATTTTTCGGTTGTAACCGATTTCCCAACGTCCAATTTTTAATAAAATTAAAAACTTCTCCATCGTTGACTGTTAGTGGTACACTGCTCTAACAGCTATTATAGAATTGATCGAATTTTACATATACAAGATTGTAGAGTCTTACATTCAAGAGAGTTGTGAGTTCTTCAACGTTTCAAATACTTTTAAGCCTATCGCAATAGAAATGCCGTGATTTTCAATTTTTGCTACCCGTGCCTTTGTTTGTATAATTGTAAACTGAATATTACACACATCAAGTACTTGCACACTATCATTTCTTTTAGATTTGTTGTCGCGTTTTCGTTTTTGTGGTGTATACAGCTAGGATATTTGTAATAGCTGCTTTCAGTATTCGGTTTTCGATTTAAGTAACCTTAAATTTCTTTATAAACTTGTTGGAATGCATACCACTGGGGTTGTATAAATGAAATGTTTCTTAGATATTTTGTAGTTGCAAATCTTAATTTTACTACAGGCACCAATCCTAGCGCTACACTGATTCCAATTGAAATTGATATAGATTTTGTTTGGTTTAAAACGAAATTAATTTCAGCCAGTAATACTACTTAATCTCTAATTTCCTTTTCTTGTTTATAGATCAGTTCATCCAATAGATCTAACGCATCAGCATCTACAACCTCTTGGTCACTAATAATATCTTGACATTCAGTATTTGGCAATGGCGGCAATCGAGATTCAATAACTATGCTTTACACTAAACTTGTTCGCGTCTCGACTTCTACTTTAGACAAATCAAGAACATCTAGCTTCTAATATGTCGCACTCGATCTGTCCCCAGTCTCCACGCCACAACTGAGTACTGCATTTTTATTATCGTCTTTGTGTAATAATTCCAGAAACAATCCACCAACGCCTCGACTACACACATTACCGCTCATTCGTTGAGGAATACATTAAACTATTTCTCCCTACTTCGATGCTTTTTTGAACATTTGTATAGTTTTGGTGTATATTCTTTTTCTTCATTCATTGCTACATTTCCAAAAGCGTTTGAGAGGCTGGTTTTGCTTTTATCCAGTCAGTTAAAAACTTGCTAAACATTCGCCATTCAGAGTAGGTATACATCATTTCATATGTTGGGCTACTAAGTTTAACAATAGGGTCCTTGCGTTGTGATATTGAAATGCCTACAAACAGTTGTTTGCTTTTGCTGACGGTAATATCAAATGAAGTAGCAATAAGTCGAAAATTTCTTCATCGGTGAAATTATTGTAACAACAAATCAAGCTTTGCACATGAAACTAAATGCGATAGCAATCTGTTTCCTGTATAATATTCTGGTGCATTACAGTGAAAGCACTTTTCCGGATTTATGTTCGTTTTTGCTATAATCGCGACGCGGAGGTGTATAACGTTCTCAAACTCAAATTGTATCAATTCACTGACTTTTAATTCAAAGACAGGAACAAATGACTTTAGGTTTCCCAGTTATCTTCTTCTTATATATCTTATTAGTTTCTCACAAACATACATAGCAAAAAGTAATCGTATGAATACATTCATGAATCTATCTCAACTCGCTTCCAGGAAAAAACCTCTGCAGAAAAAGCTACATACGTTTTCTATAATTAGATCGTCTAGATAGCCTTGAACAGAACTAAAGTTAGTTGCACGATCTGCTAACTGGTTACTATTTACAACTGGTTAACTATAAAATAAAAGTTAGATATAACATACAATTTAATGATGTTGCAGTAGCACAAAACTCGTCCCTTGCGAAACAACCGCGAATCCGCTGTAAGGGCTGTAATGTAGATTTTCATCAATACTAGTTCTCATCGGCCACAAACGGAGCAGACAACATTTAGAACAAAATTCAATTAATCTATCTGACGGTATTGTCCTGATCCCAACTTCATTTAAAAATCGTGCAGCCACCTATCAGATGTTGAATTTATACATCAGATGATGTCATACATACACCGTCCTTTTTAGCATCAAAAAAAGATCGATTAATCAGTTAATCTTGTCAATTAATCTTGTCTCGAAACATTCTTCTTCCCTAAAAATTAATATTGAACTCCTTGCGCATTATGTAAAGCAAGGCACCGATCCGGATGACAATTTATGTCTTAAAAGTTTTAATACGAAATTATTACTGCATCGTCTGACGTGAATGATATTTTCAATAGCTTTTGCTCTATTATTAAAAAAAATGGAGGAGTTCCAGTAAAGAGAGTCAGGGTGGGCACTACTTTGTGTTTTACATTTAGAAGTAAACATAAATAAGTTCTCACCTTCACGAGCATCTTCTTTTTTAAACCTTCCAAAAAGCATTAGTGCAAAGAAAGCATGCATTAATATCGAAAATTTTGGTAATGCATGTTTGTACAATATTTCGGTCAATATCTACGGTCTGGAGCAACATAGTAAAGTTGAGCATAAAGTTGTAGGTCCCCTTCATTTTACATCTCATAAACGGGATCGACATGTGAACCTACTTCTTCTTGAGGACTGTAATCCGTCACATTATGTATTAATAAATAGCATGTCAAGATTAGTCAAAATTCAGCAAACCAAAAATCATTCTGCAATTAATTTATTTGATGGCTGCTTAACTTTCTGTAGAACAGAGCATCAGTTGATCCGCCATGTGCAGTATGATTGCAATACGCTTTGTACAATCATGCCAACCACAGGTGTAATTAAAACACGGTTTGTTCTTGAACGACCTGATAATGTATTATCATTTGAAAATAATTCAAAATAATTAAAAGTTGCATTTGTTGTGTATGCTGACTTTGAATCATATCAAGCTCCTATTTCGTTCTGTGCTCCTTCTTCTTCGCAGCCGTATACTCTTGACACTCATGATCATATTCCATACACTTTTGCTTATTACATTGTTTCCAATATTGATCGTTGCCTTAATAAATTTAGAACTCATACTAGTGAAGATTTTCCTAAAGTCTTTATGGAATGGTTAACTCTAGAATTCTAACGCTTATATGCTGAAAAATTGCGCACTATTTTCCCAATGTCCAGATGTCCTATTAATCTCCTGCGCAGACTATTGAGTTTCGTACTGCTAGCAATTGCCACATTTGCTCGACACCCTTGAGAGAGAAACGTGTGGCGGATCACTCCCATTTAACTGGAAAATCCCGCGGTGGCAGCCATCCCTCTGGCAATCTAAATTATCAGCTGGCTAAATTTATTCCCATATTTTTTTATAACCTATCTGGTTATGATGCTCATCTTTTTATTAAAGTTTCGCTTCTGAAGATGGTGATATCGAATGTATCGCTCAAACCAAGGAAAAATACATTTCCTCTACTAAGAGCATTAACGTGGGCGCATACGCCGATGAAGATGGTAAAGAGCATCGACTGTCGTTATAAATGCGTTTTTAGACTCTTTCAGGTTTATGTCTAGCTCGATTGGAAAACTAGCTAAAAACCTTCAACTCGAACAGTTAATTCATTCGCGTCAATATTTTCCCGCTGATACTAAATTTAATCTAGTTAGACGTAAGGAAGTTTCCCCCTACCAGTACATGGACCCTTTTTCAACATTAAATAATACTCAGTTGCTCGATAAAGAATTATTTTACAACTATATGTTAAAAACTATTATAACCGATGAAGAGTATTTACATGCTCAAAATGTTTTGAATGCCTTTGTTATTAGGACATTTGGCGAATACTCTGCTTTGTATCTTCAAACCGATGTCTTGTTGTTAGCAGATATCTTTGAAAATTTTCGGTGTATGTGTTATGAAGCCTATAATATGGACCGTGCACAGTATTTTACGGCTTATCTTTTGGCTCCAGGCTTATCTTTTGATGCCATGTTGAAACTTACAAAGGTATATGGTTACAAAGGAAACTTTGGTATATGGACGCAGACAGTTTTACAGTGCACATACAGACGGACAACATTTACGTCGGCATGACTCAAAATTTGGACAAATTCCCAAGAACTCCAATTTCTCTATCGATAATCAGTTTGGAGTACCCCTAGTCAACAAAGCAGTATCCTGTCTGATGAAGGATGAATATGGGGGGAAAATGATGTATAACTTTTTAGGGTTGCGGGCAAAATTATATTGTCATCAGACCGAGAATACAATTACAAAGAAAGCAAATGGTGTCAAAAAATTAGTTGTTGATAGAGAGATTTCGGTTCAGGAATATAAAGATTGTTTGTTCGAGGAGAGGTAAATATATAAACAACAATATATATTGAAATCCATCAAGCATACAATCTTACACAGAAACGAAACAAGCTCTATACCCAAAATGGCGATAAGAGGCATATTTGTGCAGATGGCATTAAAACGTTGGCTTGGGGTCATATAGACATTCCATCTATCGATTCACTTCAATAATCTAGACATGCGGATAGGGGTAGCTCAAGTACATTACTGCACATGTACCATTTACTTTTTTATATAAATCTCCAATTCCCTATATTTTTCAAACTGAATTTCTTATTTCCCAACATTTTATTATAAATCATCCACATCGTTTCACAGATTTCATATCTTAACATTAGCTGCCTAATTAGTTACATTACATATTTCCTGCTTTATTCTCAATATTAAATTTTTGTTACCGCAGTTTAAATGTTGTGGAGAAAACGTATATAAAGGTAAGGAGTTTGTATCATGTTGTATCATGCAACAGTTTCCTCACGCTTTTCGCTTTTATCTACCAGATGCATAAATATGCAAACACAACGTCCTGTGCCTTCTACCTCGAGATCGGGCTGTGGATTGCGGTGTTTCAGAAGAAGAAGGAATGGACCCGTCGATAACAACAACTTGATTTTGAAAAGAAAGCGCATGAAGAAGAAAGCGCATGGGAGAAACCATCCAAGTGGAACTTGGATGGCACTGACCACACTGTACAGGATATGTATACATATTGTCTCTACTTATTTTAAGTTATTTTCTCTTAAACCTATATTTCTTACACACATTTATATTGAAATGTTGTTTCCGGTCGGCTCAAACACTCACGACCCTACAAACACACAATCTTCCATGTTCAGTGTGTGACGATGATGTTCTGTGATGGTTCGTGATAGTTCTCCAGGTTTTCCGAAACAATCATATTAAATCGCTGCCCGTGCGGCCACGACCAGAGCGGACAACCGATAGTGCTTCTCCTCCTCCCATTATGGGTGATGTATGGGTGGCGGACTTCATGCGCAACCTTCTAGTCCCCAGTGCAGCCACATCACCCGCTCAAACACCATCTCTGCAGCCTGGCCGTCAAGATGGGTCCATCATCCAACACCACAATTTGGCAGACGATCTACGCAACCGGACTGCTTTGCCCGTCTATCACGTTTCCCAGATCCTTTTGCGGAGGTCCTTGATTTATTAATGGTCGATCCTCCTCCTACAGCTACACTTCCACGACGATAACCACATCCTCCTCGTTACTCTTACCCTGCTCCCCCGATTGGTAAACCTCCCTCACCCGTCAACCCTCTCTCGCCCGTAAATCTACCCGTCAACCTACCTTCACCCGTGTCCTCTTCTCCTACAATTTTTGGATCTCCAGACCCGCCTTATCCTCCGGTTCATCCACCGAGGTAGGTCCTGGGAATCCCCTGGCGCAGGACTGGTACTATTAATTAGAATTGCATTAGAGTTAGAAAATAAATTAAAGTAAATGAGATAATAAAATAATAATAATAATATGATGAAGATTACATTTGAGCGAGCTAAGTTAAGTAGTTCAGGAGGCTGGGCGGTAGAATCAAGTATCGCCTTATTGTATTATTTTTACAAGAGATTGTTACAACTAGCATCTAGTCTAGCTCCGTGCATGTACTGTCGTCGGTTCTCAACATTACCGACATACAGAGTTCTACGTTTAGCGTTGCCGACATACAGAGTTCTACACTTTTTCGCCGCCATATTGCGTATGTGGCGCCCTCTAGTCCGTTGCTTAGAAACTGTGTTACTCAAGGAATAAAAACGTACTGCTACAGCAAGCACCAGAAACGCTCACCCAAACAAAAAACACAGCAAAAAGCATCAAAAAGAAGCAGCTTGCTTCTCCACCACATAGCTCAAAAACAAAACTACACAACAGCTTAGAGGTGTTGTCAGACACCACCGAATCGGACATGGAGACCGAAGACGAAAAAAAAACACAGAAAACGAGACCAAAAACAAAACATCAAACACCACACATATCACGCCAAGACGGCCATCACAAACAACCACAACACAACCAGCCGAACCGACCCCCAAAATCAAACTTCCTGTCCCACAAAACAACAGCACCAAAAACACTCAACACCACAATTCCCCAACCACCGAAAACGCATAAAATCCCACCAATCGACGTGATACACCCAAGACCCAATGGCTTTCTCTCCAACACACGCTAAAAGACCAAAACATCAAATACACAAGAGCCACAAACAAAACAGAATCACAATAGAAACAGAGACGGATTACAGAAAGTTGTTCAAACTCCTGGAATCCAATAAACCCTAACTACACACCTTTCCAACTCCAATGCGAGCGTGCACTATAGTTGTCATCCTGGGCATTATTCCTGAAATTATAGAGAGTGATCTCGCGAATGACCTCCGGGCTCAACATTTTGAACCAATGCAAGTCCTACATGTTGCATGACCAGACCACAAACCTTTACCAATGGTCATGGTAAACCTTGACAGAAAATTCAAGTTCATCTTCGACTTGAAACACTGCCGCGACCTGAGTGGAAGCTGAGCGCTTGTCAAACGACCTTAGTCAGTATCGTAGGTGCCAAATATATGGCCACGTCCAGCCTAACTGCCATGTAGCATACAAATGTATGAACTGCGCTGTTGGGTCCCACTCGACTCACGAATGTCCTAAGCCCACAACAGAACCACCACTATGCGCAAACTGTGGCGAGCATTTATCCACCAGTGGAAGCTGCAAAACAGAGGACCCAAACAAAACATACAACAAAAACAAACCACACAACAACAAGAAAACACCACACAAAATCAAGTACTCTAAAGTCACGTCACAAAACACAACGAAACAACCAAACAAAACAAAACCCCCAAACAACACGAAAAAACCATACAGCACACATCAACCAAACATCACAAAACAACCAACCCACGCAAAGCAAACCAACTTAGGGTAAACTCAATGTAAAAGCATATACATTGCACACCTCGCAAATGCTTTTCAGAACTGAAACTCAATCTGTCTAAGGTAACGCGCCTGAATACCCCAAATCCACCCACGACAGATACACAAAAGACCCAGTAAAAAACACACGAACAAACCAATCGACACTACCCGAAAACGAGGAAACTCGAATCCGGAAAAGCAACATTTTCATACTCAACTATTCAGTTGCTAGCAAGCATTTATGTCGTGCGCATCATTTACAAAAAAATTAATTGTTTTGTAAAAAATGTGACAATGTATCCAAGAAAGCGTGAATGTTATGAAATTTATAAAGATTTTGAAAACGCTGACGGTGCTGATAAAGAGAATCCGATTTCTAATTGTGAAGAAGATCAGTAATTCGAGAAAAAATGTGCTCTGCTTTGAGCTTCCACGGACAATATTGCGATCGACGAGAGCTAACAATTATCAGCGGGTTTAACAATTCCTGATTTTGAGTTTCCGGTAAAACTAGCTGTGGATGGAAATAACCTACTTTTTACCGTTGCTGAATGGATGGAATTTCGTAGTTTTCTATTGGACTGTTGTTAGAAAATAATACCGAAAATATTTCTCGAGTTATTCAGTAGCATATCCATAAAAGAGTCTCCATCTTCGGCGACAAGAAAATTAAGTATAACGTGTAATCGAATGGTTAAAAGCATTTTAAGCGAACATGCTCTAGTTAACATTACAAATTTCAGGCTAATGATAGACAATAAAATTGAAATTTTACAAGGACAAGATTTTAAAAAGAATAATTCATTTATAATTGAAGAAATTATTTTTCTACAAGTCCTATCAGATCCGGTTACTGTAAAAGAAATATTCTGATGTTCTACGAGATGATGCAATTCCGTTGGAATGAAATCGAGTCAAATTTCTAAGAACCTCTGAGCAAATTTGAAAATAGTTGATAATAACTGCACTACATTATTTCTAATGTACAAGAATGTTGAATCTTCTTACTACAAGCGAAATGAAAATTGAAATCAGCGATACGGTTTACGAATACAAACCACTGAAAAATCATGCAAGAAAACTCATCTAACTTGCATTATCTTACCATTTTTTATGGAAAAGTCAAATTTTTTGTGTCACCGACATTTCTCAATTCATGCTAACGAGCACAGTTTTCGCGTTGAATAATTTTATAAGTGCAGATCATTTGATCACGTGAACCATTAGAAAAATAAAAAATAGTTTAGTCGTTATTTGATAGTCTCAGCTGAAACACGCAATCAAAATGTCGTCGTCGCATAACTATATCATTGTAGATTGATGTTCCAGAGTTGTCTGATGTTCCAGAGTTCAAGCCTCGAGAATGTAATGTGCTCAATACAAATCAATCAGTTATAAAACATTATAATCTTTTGAAACCTACCATTCCATGGCATCACCAACGAAGTGAGTTTAAAGACCGAGTACTGTATCTGGAACGATATCATCATGAAATACGATATTCGGGAGGTAAAATGGTTGGTGCGGATATGAAAAATGATTTAATCGAAAATGATCTTGCTAATGATGAAATTATAAATACAATCTACGTTAAGGGTCATACATCATAATGATTCTCGTAGATATAAGTGCACCCAGTAAAATGTACAAACATTATTCTATTATAGTATCAAGACCAATTGGATGGAGAAAGCTCAAGAAGGCTGATATTTGATACAAAATTTATTTTATGTATTATATATTTACGTATTTTATTCCTTTTTTTTCAATAAATAATATTAAGTTATTGTATTCATTTTTTCAATAAATAATAAATAATCATACAAATATTTTTTGAGTTTTTATTTCGCAATTCCTTTGAGTTAAATTTTTAAGAACCTCTGAGTAATATATAAGAGGTCGCAATTTTTTTTATATCAGTCGTAAACATGACTTCGTTAAACAAATTAGTGCTATTTTTCTTCACGTATTTATTATTAATAAATAATACAATATTTGCAAGTAATGAAACCGTTAGTGATGATGATGATGATGATTTTAATCGGACATTTGCAATTGAAAATTTATCGAAATAAGGATATTTCGAAAGTGAAACATCAAAGTACGCAAAAGATCTGGATGATGATGAAGATGAAAATTTGCTTTCAAATGTTTAAGCAAATAGTGACCGTGTAACTGATGAAGATTTAAATGAAGCGCTTCGACAATATCAAACTTATTTCTTCTTGCCGAAAAAATGGAGAATTAAACAGCCAAACACTATCATCCTTCACTCTACTACGATGTGGAAATAGAGATTTACCATTTTCATATCATATATATCCAAGCAAATGGAAACAATCAGTACTAACATGGAATTTTGCGCTTGTCAATAGAACGCAACTTGCGATAGCATAATACGCATTTCGATTATGGTCAGACGTAAGAAATCTGGAATTGGTACGCAACACGACAGATCCAAATTCACCAACTATAATTCACAAGCTCCAGGCTGAAGAGGATGATAAATCCTAAAGCCTCACACTATAAATTCACCAAC
>WYDF02035734.1:0-12638 GCA_009867245.2 Adranes taylori | reverse complement strand
AGCGGCAGTGAATAAAGTAATTTGGACCAATGTGATAGCCAACATCCACAGAGGATAGGCACTTCAAGAAGAAGAATTATTAAATGTCTTGATGCTTGAACATTTACTTTTGTTTTGTTTATGTTTTACATTATATTAATTTGTAGAAGCAATGATTTGGAACTAATAGGAAAAGAATAAAAATTTTAATTAAATTAAATAAATTTTAAAGCTAAGATTATTATATATTTTAATGAAATTGTTGTTAGAAAATTTCTGCAGCAATTTTCATTTAGGTGAACCACATAAAGTCATTCATAGTTTTATTATTTTCGTATTTTAGCTATAAACATTTGAAATGAATTATTACATTCAAGTTTCTGATAATCCCAATAGCTGTTTAGACGTTTGTTAAAATGATTTATCCTTACTCAGGATAATATATTTCATTTGTACTATTCTAAAGTTTCTATTACTATAGTAAACCACTTTAACAATACTAACGTAAAGAGAGTGTATTATTGGCATAACTAATTAATTTAATAACGAACACATAAATCAATACATTATGAGATCGCCTAATTGGCAGCTAGAGTTCGGCAGCAACTATAACATCCTCCCGTTAGTTACTAATGCCGTCTTGAATTGGCCACCCCCCAAAGATAAATACAGAAACAATAGGATCAAGCAAGGCTTTCGAAGATAAAACGCAACCTTTACCCAATGTATATTTTTTAAAGGTATGTCTGAGCGCTTCCTTTTTTTATACTATAAAAACAAAACGACCGTTCTATTTTTATTTTGTATCATATACTCCAAATTATATATAAATCGCACAAGATGTTTGTTTCACCGAATATGCTCCCAGCAAATACCAAAAAAGTTCTTTTCAAAGTATAATTTGTAGTTTTTACTGTTTCATTAACTACTGATTACTACTATGGTATTAAAAAGAAGTTGATAAAGGAATTGACTTGTACTCAAACCTGGAACTGACTGGACTCAAACCTGCCAATACTTATTTGTTAAACTGACAATTGAACTACACTACGTAATTTAGTTGATATAGATTTGGAAACCTTTTCATAGTAACGTACAGTTGCCGTACTGGAGACCGATGGAGAGATCTTTGATGCAAAGTATGGGTTTGTGTTAGACAGAAAAAGTATTCAGAAAAAAAATTTGCAATTTGCAAAAAAAATTGCATTGGGAGTACGTTTTCTTATAGTCTTGCATTGGGAGTACCAAGAGCCATACTAATAATCATAGTAACTAACAATTGCGCCCCAAAGAATCTTAAAGGCTGTGCCATAGCACAATACGGGAGCTGTAATATCCTAATTTCTACATTGAAGGGAATATCGTCTTTCTTTTCTTGGAGAAGTTATATATTTAATTTTTATTTAGTCGTCTACCTTTTTGTATAACTATATAGCAAAAGCAGAATCCATAGCGCTATATCTGGAGGAGCAATTCTCAAAGAATGATCCAACAGACGACGAGACCGAAATGAAAGTGGCTAGAGCAAAATACCAAATTAAACACGAGCGCCAAATTTGTAAGAATGCTTTAAACCAGAAGAGATACAACAGGCTATAAATGAACTCAATCCAAGATAATCACCAGGAGAGGACGATATTACAAACTGTTACCAGCCAAAGTAGTAGCTCTAGTAGTAGCTCTATTAACATCAATATACAATCCAATAGTGTCAATACATCATTTTCCGGATCTTTGGAAAAGAACAAACGTAATTAGAATACCGAGGAAGATCAAAGACCGCTTTATACCGTAAAACAGGAGACCCATCTGGCTGCTGGACGGACTTTCTAAAATCATTGAGCGTATAATCAAAGATATGACTGAGAAATGGGTAGAGTAGAAAAAGGTGTTATCATCGAATCAATTTGGATTCCAGGCAAAGCTAGCAGTATCCCAACAAACGGCGGGTTGATCAGGGAAGTCACTGATAGAAAGAAAATCTCTCAAAAAGCAATATGCGCCTTTCTCGGCGTAGAGAAGGCATATGATCGAGTATGGCGAGAGGTGGTTATATACAAGCTAAAAGCAATTGGACCAGAAATGGATTTAGTGGCAACAGTGCAATCATTTTCAAATGGTAGGAAATTTAGAGTGTAAGTCAGAAAAAGACTGACAGAATGGAGAACAGAAGCAAAGGGTCTTCCCCAAGTATCCCCCTTAAACCCAATTTTATATAAACTATTTATAGAAGAACATGCGGAAAAACGAAAGAAAAACAAAGATCATGAATTTCTACAGGTTGCAGAGGATGTAGCAGTATATTCAATAGGAAGGGACATGTATGTAGCATCAAAAAAACTGAACTAGCTTTACAACGGGTTACGGAGTATTGCAACCAGTAAAAGATCAACATAAACAAAGATAAAACAAAAGTAGTCTACTTTGTAAAGGATAGGCCAGCGTTCAACGTCATCCACTTGGCAGGTACAAAAGTCAAAATCAAACAGAAAGTCGAATATCTTGGTTGCACCGTCCGCTCAGCTACAAAGCACATATCAAAAGATGAGCGGGCGTGGCATTAATATGAGCCAACTCACTACGAAGTGTACAACACAAAATAGTGGACTAAGCACAAGAAACAGCATTAACATCTTAAATTCAATTCTAATACCTATGCTGTGTTACGGCCAAGAATGTTGGCCGAGAGCAGATCAAAAAAACAAAAAAATAGTAAAGAAAACTCGATAGTAAAGAGAATAAGCTGGTGCGTACGCGCCGTAGTATTGCCGAAACTCAGATTTAAGTAGAGAATTGGAGATAAGTGATCTAGAAGATTTAACCAAAATTAGGAGAACAGAAATGATCTGTAGAATACAAAACCATTCAAACGAAGAAGTACGAAATCGTGAAGATTTAATAGATAAATAACTTCCTACGTCGTCCCATTACGGCATAGTACTTTGGAGGATAATGAACCATAGTCAAAGGCTGTAGCTCATAAGAAAGGAAGAAAAAACAAAACGCTAACTAGATGCATTTTGAGTTTTGTGCTGGTTGTTTTCAAGCGAACATAGTCGCACGTTTCAACTAACATAATCCTCCTTCAATAACCAGATCTATCTTTTGCACAGCGAGCATAATCGCAATATTAAGAAAGTAAGCGCCAAGTCAGTACGAAATTCTATAAACTATGAAATCAAATCTTCGTAACTCCGTATTACGCTACGCATCATACAACACACCCTTATTCTTCAGCAGAAGCCGCTCCACATCCGCTAAGCGTGTTTCCAATCCAACCAAGAGCAGGCCGGTACCAGGGAAGTTAATGGAGGAACCAGCAGCAACGAATCAATCTTACTAACGAGTCAACATCATCAACGGACCAACCTCATCAACGAATCAACATTACAAAGGGTCGACATCGCCAAATCAAACCAACACTTCGTCTCCAACAACCAGATCGTCTCCATTCGTTTCCACGATGCATTTCTTTCATTTAACTCGACGGCGCAATTTCAACATCTCCCATTTAAGTACTAGCTGGATGATTCCACCATCAACATCATGATAACACATAATATACTGTACCTAGTCCACAAATATTTATATCTTTGCTCTAATGGAGAGAGCCATCCTAACATTTGCATTGTAATTAACTTCAAACAACATGCCAGTCATTTAACGAGCGCGATTTAAACCATATCATTTATTATATATACGAAGTATGCATAAAAGCGAAAAAAAATGCCTGTAGCCAGGAAGTAAATGTTTTATTGCAATCCCTATTCACGTATGAATAGGTTAAGATTATAATGTGCCGCGTTTGAAAAATCAGCCCAACTAGATAAAATAAATATATAGAGTTTTATGCAAGAGCATATGTTATAGAAAATCATTATGGTCTATTAGACGCAACATATAACTTATTACAACTGCATATGTAATATATTTCTACAATGTAACAAAGTATGACCAATTTCCGAATAAGGTTTAACAGATGTTCGTTACAGATTAATCCATGTTTTTGTAAACGAAGAAATCCATTGCTTCTGCTATAAATATTTTAATATAGAAAATTATTAATCAAAAGGCTACACGTGAATTACCCTGAACTGAAAGCTGCACAAACTATGCATCATTTTAATACTGCCGCTAGGCGAGATACCATGCTAGCCTAGCATACCTATCTCGTTCCAGTTTGTAAACGAATTTTAGTTCCAATAGCAAGCATCTCGAGGCACACCTGGGGTTAGTCGATTCCCTATATGCTTCATATAGACAGCTCTTAAAGGTTGAGTTTTCTAACGTATAGAACGAACGATTTTTACAACCTGTTAATATAAATGTTTGTACATTACATTTTTTTTGCGACCCAATATCTTATGAGTTGTCGATTTCCATGGTACTAAAATCTAATTTACTTGCAATTAACTATTGAGATTTAATATGAGATTGTTTAAAGGCATAGGTGTATTCTCTTTCTTTTTCAAATAATTATACTAAACTCTAAGTTTTGATTCGCAATGTTTATTTTTAATTACCGAATGCATCGAATTTAAGCCGCCATTGAATTTAAACCGCAAGAAGAAATTTATATCATGAAATAAAAAAATTCGTGGACATGATCGCCACCCCATCTTTCATATACTGGAAGTCCTATGTTTTGCATAAAACAAAAGTTGAACGTTTTAATTTTGACTCTCTTTTTGGCTAATTAAAGAACAATCTGGGGTGTTATTTTATTCGACGCATAATACAAGATACTGCCAGCGATATTTCAGTCTTCTAATTTTAAAATTGAATTTCTGAATAAAATGATCATTTTGAACCCCTTCCAAAATTACAATGTCACCCGCGTTTATTTAATTGCGGAAGCACCTATAAATCTTATGTGTTATAGGACTTATACAATGTAAAATATTTTTTCATGTAACTTTGCCTATATGTGAAATTATTTAAGCCTTACATGTATATATAACTGTTGAATGTCGGTTGCCATAGCGAAAAGTTGAGAAGTTTTAAGTTATTAAGGGTCATATCTTCAAAACAATAAGAAACAGACCCCTCATGTATATATCATTTTAAATAAAATTACAATAGGTTCAGTATATTCAGATGTTCATATTGGTGCAATTGATATCTGTTAGCCTTACATGCGTTAGCCAAGTTTCATATTTGCAACTTTCATAGGAACCGAGATATTAAGGTTAGTACACTTTTTTTCAAGGTCAAATTACCATGGCGCTATTTTTCTTACAAAATCGAAGGGCCTTTATGTAGCCTATACAATAAAGTCTATTCGAATGTCCGATCTTATATCGTTCGTGATATATTGCAAAAAGTTTGTTAAGCTTCAAACATGGCAACCCCGCTTCCTATATAATTTGGCAACATGGGACTTTTTTTATTCGCCGCATAATACTAGGTACTATATGTGTGCAAAATTTCAATCTCCTAGATTGAATACGAAATTACTAAACAAAAAAAGTGCACCTGTCCGCCATATTGGATTTATAAAAAAAATGAAAAAACTGTTCTGCGGACTCATAGTCGACACCTGCCTACCAAATTTCTTCCAGATCGATCCCATAGGGAAGGATAAATTCTTGAAAATAGAGACGTGCAGACGTACATACAAACAGGCACTTAAAAATCGACCTTTCATTTATTTTTTTGAGCAAGAAATTTTTTTTAGTAAAAACTTTTTAGATGAAAAATTGTTCCTTATAATTGCAGTAATTTCAATTCAAGAGACGTACTAAGTTGAAATAGAAAAAATCTCAAAACATAAATTCTATAACTTTTATATATCTATAATTAGTACGTACTATATACGTATATGGTATACATATATAGTATTGAAAAACATGAATCCTATATCTTTCATATACCATAATGTATATGAAAGATATAGGATTCATGTTAAAAATAAAGAAAATAGGTTTTTAGTAATATATTTGAATCCTTCTCCTTAGTCGTTTTCTCTAGAGAGAGGCGTCGTGTCACTTTGATTCAGTACTTTGATAACCGCATCTCGCCACGGCTGACAAACTCTGGCCACATACTTTAATCTTTGCATTAATCTTGGATCAAGCAAGAGAGCGTTTACCTTGGACCATGCCTTTGCTTTGAAAGTGGAACGCTCTAGTCCTGTCTCACGTCGCGTGATATATAAGATGCTTTAGTAAATAGTACTTGGTAGCCTGATCTCTAGTCCAGTTAGGATTCGTTCGCTTTACTGTCCATGGGACTCAACATAACATCCTCTTCCATCCTTTCTCATTCTTCATGATAGGTCACGCTTTTAATTCATAGCGGAATATTGGAAATGCAGGGTTCGACCAGTTTCATCTTTGTGTTTTTGGTGACGTTTCTGTCTCGCCATATCGCCGTGTTGGTTATTAATGAACTGAGGTAGACAAAATTGTCAATCATTTAGCACCCAGCAAGTTCAGTTTGGTTGATTCTAGGCATCTCAGTTTGGTTGATTCTAGGCATCCTCTCTTTGACAGGTTATTATCATATCATGACTTTGGTTCTCTGTCTGCTCAACAAGTGACTTATGTTTCGGCTGGTTGACTCAATCCGTTGTAATAATCGTTATAGTTCATCTGGTGACATTGTTGTAAACGTGGTGTTGTCGGCATAACTGAGATTGTTAA
The DNA here is from genome assembly GCA_009867245.2 of Adranes taylori. Lineage (NCBI taxonomy): Eukaryota > Metazoa > Arthropoda > Insecta > Coleoptera > Staphylinidae > Adranes > Adranes taylori. Next base: position 6,015 of record WYDF02035734.1, on the reverse strand, counting down.
TTTTAGGACCTACATCAGAGAAACCACTATCTCAGTCCTCCAGCCCTTCGCTCATTCCATAGTTCGTGTATATGTTAAAGAGGAGTGGGTTAAGGATACATCCTTGTGTCACTTCTGTCTGCGTTTTAAAAATCTTTTTCACCTAACTTTACTAAGCATTTCTTATTCTTATACGGCGATTGGATCATGCAAATTATGGTGTACATCCATTTTGCCAAGAATTGCCCATTGGGCCCTGTCGAAAGCTTTACGATAGTCAAGAAAGTCGGCATTTTGAATTCCCTTGCCTTCTCAAGCTCATTGATTTTTGCCGGATGTTTAATATTTGTGTCTCCTGTCTATTTAAGGATACAAATTGTTATCAAAATTTAATTTATTCCAAATCTGCTTTAGTATTAAAGGTAACCAACCGTAGATGTTCTAGCTGCGGTAATGGCAGTACCGACTTATGTTTGAATTCTTGCAGTGCGAGGACGGATATTCAAATTTAAGCAGCAGCCATCTTTTACATTTCGAAATAGTGTATAAACAGTGCAGCTTATATTCGATGTAATACAGCACTTTATTAAAGTGAGCATTAGTGTTTTCACCTTTAATGGTTTTACTTTCTTCTCTTTGGGGAGGGGGGGGGGAGAACTGGTTTCTTCTTAGCCTAAGTAAATTGAAATAATTGAAATGCCTAGAGTTAACAGTCAGTCCCAACGTACCTTATAAAATATCCCAATGCTCTAATGTGCTTGATGCGATTGCCCATTTCCTAATATACCTGATACAGCAGTCTTTATATTTATAGATTGTGCATATTTAAATTTAAAAAAATTACCAGAAGCTAAAGTTCCGTATCTTGTCCCAATTATACTGATCGAAACATGTAATACATGTAATTAAAATTCCCGATTAAATCGTTGCTCATAAATGATTCACCAAACAATATTTCTGTATTTATTTGCCGTGTGATATGTATGCAAGACTTTATTCCTAATGCCTTAAGCCACCCTTTTGGCTGCTGGAAAACCACGTGAACTTATCCCTATCTATTTAGGGATGAATTTATTGAATCAGTCCACATGATGCCAACTATATTGCACGAATCAATGTGCGGATTCAATGAATCTATTATTCCATTTAAAAATGAGGAACAAGTGATGTGCTGGCTGACGACAAGGGGATTGGGCTCGAACAAAAAGCTCTTGCATTATTTGACTGTTTGATACCCTAAAGGCAAATGTCAGATGAATTATTTCATCACAACATATGATGTCTGATGTTATTATAATGTCAGTGTAGATTACTAAGAAACTGTTTATTAAATATTTAATAAAAAGCACATTTATATGTATTTAGTATTCAGTAGATTTAAACATTATTTTTGTCATATCATCAAATACTTAGGGTACTTGTTGATATAAAGAGTGACTCTAGAATGCGTGAAAGATGATTATCTGGTAAAGAAACATTAACAGATGAAAATCTATAGAGTCTTATATGTTGTGGAGACATTTCCACTAGCCAAAATTTTCACTGTTCAACTATTGTGACGTATCCTTAACTCAAACCATTGTATTCTCAATTAAATGTTTTTCAATGAATCGACTTGAACTAATTACCAAAATAAAGCCTTTGGTGCTCTTTGAAAGTCATTGAAAGAATGACGCGTTTGTCTAAACAAAAATTTCCAAATTCTTGATGTAAAAATTCATTTTTCCTTAATATAAATTGGAGAATGAAGCCTGCCACCATGTTTTCATGATTTTATAACTACATCTCATGAGCTTAATGGGATTTTATTGCTATAGAGTATTGCGATCTTTAAGGCCGATGATGGATTTATCGTTCTCTGGTGCCATTATTTCAACTAGGAATTGTTCCATTTAATTTATTTACCATCGGTCTTATTGTATAAGCTCAGAGGCGGATTTATAAATGTGTCGTCTGTAGGCTGAACCAATTCGTTAAATGAAATAAAATTCGCAGGGTCATTGTAATTGTAATTGTTCAATCTGCTTTTGGACATACTCGAGCGTAATAATTTTTTTATTCGTTTCAAGCATGAGAACGAAGAACATTAATTTGTAAATTCTTAAAACTATATCGATATGACATGTTTTTTGTGTTCAAGTGACAAAGACTCTTTGAGGTCTAAGATCTCTTCAAGATCTAGATCGTTTGAAATATCTTATGAATAACCTTCACACAATTTTAACGTTCTAATCTTTATTTCTCCAACCGACATTTCACGAAATTTAAAAGATAACGTAGAAAATTTCAAAGGTCCAATTCCAAGACTAATCGATCCACAATTGTAAGGAATATATTTATTTTGAAATCATCGTTAGCACCGAGCACAACTTCTTCATCATCGTCGCACTCATCGAAATGCCGCTTTTGGTTTGCAGTAGTGTAGTTCTGCTTACCATTCAGCGCATTGGCCTCTCCTTCATAGAGTATGAAGTTGTCTTGGGAAGTTGAAATAAATCGTAAATTTGTACAAATCTAATACGATCCAATATCTGCGTCATCCTGTTGTAGTTTTCTACTGACTAAGTTGATTCGATTCAGAATACTACTTAGAAAGCACAGTCATAAACGCAGTTTCAAATCAGATTGATTGCAGAGTATCGTGAATATCTTTCTAAAACTTCAATAAATTCTTGCAGGCATCATCTCTGCATTACCATCTCGTGGACGACAAGGCTCTTTCTTCCAATGCATCGAGGATACCGAATTTTTGCAGAAATGTCAAGTAATTTGTAGGTTCATTACAACTAGCCGAAGTAAATAGATTCAGAACAGGGTATAGATTCAGCAAATTTATTATCATTCTTAATTCTTGCTTTGAGACTGGTATAGTCGCAGTATAATTGACGACTAGCATCTACAATTGTCTAAATTAATTTCAACAGATGCCAAGTTGTTAGTTATACTAGTGTATAATTCCGCGGATTTATGTCCAGTATTTGGTAGAAATATTAGGAACATCTCTGTTGGTATTCCACATTATTGGACATATCTCATGACAATCAATAAATGATCTACATGTTAGATATGAGGTGCAGAATCCACAATTATTATGGAGAAATATTTAGTTGCCCTTACATTTGCAGATATATCTTCTTAGCCGTTCTACGTACCATTATACGTACCACTTCGTACGTCGTAGACGAAAAATAATTTGTTTTACTACTACCACCCGGTCTCCCATAATTCTTTAGTTGTTCCTTCAAGAATGTATCAAATTCGGCTTATAGTACCACTGCCATCGAAGTTTCCATTGTATCAGAAGCTTTCTTTGAATAGCGAGAACGCTTTGCAAAACTTCCGTCCAATAATGTTTTCTTGGCGAATTTCTGCATTTAGATTTATACCTTAAATTCTTATTGGCGACCATTGCCTTGAGAGGAACCACAGGATATTTGTGATTTATAGCTCGCTCTTGCTTGTTGCTACTTGTTTTTTCCAATCATCGAACCCATTGTGTGTGACCTTGAGTTACACTCATTTAAATCCCACTTTAAAATGTTACTTGTATTTATTTGCCCATGTTATTAAAATATAAGTAAGTGCTACGCAATATATTTCAGTATAATATTTATTATGAAATAAAACGATAAATGAAAAAATTTTTTAATGTATGGATTATTTTCGTGGATATTCATTTCCACATTAACTAGAAATTCTTTCGTCTTATCCATTTGTTTAATAACTATTCTTAAACGTTTTTGGCCAAAACGCCAGAATCAGAAGAAACATACTACAATAATAGTATTTTAAATACATAAAATCAATTTTTTTAATATAAATCTATTTAAAACAATCAATGTATTTGAAGCATCAACCCCAAACATGTTCATTTCATATCATTTTATATTCTATATTTGTGAATTGGAGATTTTTTGTATACTATAGTTTGAATACTATTTCATACTTTTTTTTAAACTATTGTTATTAATAAAAAATATATTATTAATGTTTTTAATTATATACATAAAAATATCTATATTTTAAATTTAAATTTTGTTATTTATAAAAAATCGGAATGTTATCGAAAAATAAAGAGTGTGATGAAGATATATGATCATTTAAATTAAGATTGTCCATTTTTCTAATTGAATTTCTGATTTTTTGATCTTTGCAGTATTGAGTTTCTTACCTTTATTGTAAAAATTTATTGCTGGGAAAATATTATCTGTATTGTAATCATGATTGTTTTCTAATAAGCGATTAGCAAAATTTGAAAAATATTATCTGATTTTAACCATTTAATGTGTTCTTTTATGCGTATTTTAGATTGTCTTCCAGTTTGCCCAAAGTATTTAAAAGATCAGTTAAATTTAAGTTTGTAAACACCATTTTTCTCATTGATTAGTATTTTATCTTTTTACTAGTACTAAAATAGATTTTACTAATATATATTTTAGAGTATTATTAATTTTAGATGAAATTTCCCAATTATTTGATTTCAATAAACTTCGTGATTTTAAAGAAATGTTTCCAATGTATGGTAATGTAAAATATTTTGTTGTTATGTCTGTATTTACTAAATGGTTTGGGGTAAGATTATTAATTTGTACTTGTTTCTTATAAAATATGTCTAACAAAATTATTTAAAAAAATTTTGCTCAATAATTTTCCTAATAACTTTGTTAAAGACATATTTTATATAACAAAAAAGTACAAATTAATATTCTCACCCCAAACCATTTAGTAAATACAGACATACAACACAATATTTTACATTACCATACATTGGAAACATGTCTTTAAAATCAAGAAATTTATTTAAATCAAATAATTGTAAAATTTCATTTAAAATTAATAATACTCTAAAATCTATATTAGTAAAAAACAAAGGTAAAATACCATTTAATGAGAAAAATGGTGTTTACAAACTTACGCTGCTAATGGAGAGCCTAGCGACTGCCACAAATGGCGCAAATACTCACAGGCTGAACGGCCTTCGAAAAACATCCTCGGGTGCCAGTCATCAGAAGCTCTCTGAGGGCTTAGGTAGCTGCAGTTGGCAAGTAAACTAAGTGTCCTAGATCCTGCGAGTAGCTGCAATAAACTTATTTACTAATCAGTAAAACAACATTAAAGTTTTAACAAAACCGTCTATTATACACAATAAAAAAATATCAATAATAAACAAAAGAATAAATGTCCAAATACGATTATCGAAATTAAAGTAATGACATAATTATAATAAGCGAATTAAGTAAACGGCGGTATAAATGGTATCACAACAATAATTAATAAAATTTATAGAATGAATGAATTTATATTACCGCAGCAGCCCCATCACAAACTTAAATTATAATTTACCTTTATAATCGACGCACAGTGATCTTAATTATTTATTTGGAATTAATTTAATTTATCTCGATACATAAGCCTGTTACAAAATAATCCTAATTTAATTTATTCGTAAAAATCATGCTTAAAGAATTAAACTAATTTCTTATCGCTGTTGACTAATAAATACTGTAGGTCTCATACCTATTTAGTTAATAGTGCCCCATTATTAAAACCAACACTCTGATTTATTAAGGATTTTATTCTAATTTTAATTATTATTTTAATCTTATTTAATTCATAATTATTATTTTCACTAAGCTCTCGAGCATAACGACCCGCGGCAGACGCCCAATTGCTCCCAATATCCCCATTGCATTGTATCGTGTATTCTCCATTAATCTGCCTGGTTCGTTCGCTTATCCGATGAGAAGAGCTTTGGCCCTTTTCCTACTCAAATTGTTAATAAATTTGTTTTCCTATGTATATAGTTTATTTCAGATTTAATTTAAATAGCAAGTATAATCAATCACTAATATTTATTTAGTGATTGATTATACAAGCAGGGTACAAACAGGGTTGATTATACAAACAAGCAGGGTTTGTTAAAGGACGCGGTGCACGTGAACAAATTCTCAATGCCAGGCAGCTAATAGAAAAGGCCAGAGAATACTGGGTACCGATGTATCTGTGCTTCGTGGATTATGAAAAGGCTTTCGACAA
>WYDF02035733.1:0-25979 GCA_009867245.2 Adranes taylori | reverse complement strand
ACGTTGCAAATGTGTTGTGATATTGCCTAACTTAAACCACTAAATAATGTGTTAAACATATTTCCTATCTATCCATAAGGCTGTATCTTTGCTCCAGTATAAAATTTCAAAAAACCAATTTGACAGAAACCTTCCCGGGAGTGTGTGTACTTAACAAATTCCTAAAATTTCATGTCGCTCGGATGGATGGTGTATTCAGGCATAAAGGACATACATACATCCATACATACATACATACATACATACATACATACATACATACAAACACACATTGATTTATTTATATATATATATATATATATATATAGATAGATAGATAGATAGATAAGGACTCTAAGCGCGATTTTTAATTTACTGACAATGTAATGTGAAGCTAATAACAATGCAAACATTGTTAGGATGTTCCATACAATTTTGCATTATCAAAAGTAAAAGATAAGAAGTATCGAACTAGATTTTAATTGATTTTTGTTTACGGTGTGTCGACATTCGAATTTCAGAGGTTGATGTTGGTTTGATTATTGAAACATCGGCTTTATTGTTGATAAATGTGAAGATGTTGCCGTCCAGCAATTGAATGGGATCGTAGATAGAAATACGTAGTTGAGACACGTGAGGTGATGTTGCTAAATGGACATTAATCGTTGTTGAAGAGATCGACGTTCTAGTGGTTGATAATGAATTTTCTGCTTGGCTTGATAATTGACAGCTGCTTCCTCCTGGTTCCATTGAAGTGTCGCTTGTCAGGGGAAGGGTAAAAAATTTAAATGCGAGAAAGAAAAGGAAATGAGAAATTCAAACATTCTGCAGAAGTATGGGTTGCGTTGTGTAAGTTTGGCGCTTATAATTTATCGTAGATATTTGTTAGATATTTAATGACAGGTGATTTAAAAACAATGATTAAATTAATATTGACTTTGCGCTACATTTGAACAAGTCATATCCACTGTTGCGATAAGCACTCGCTGACCGAAAGATAGATATGGTCTTTTTATTGTTATGGTTTATTGGCCTAAGGAAATTTCTGCTAAAAATTGTAGGTAGTCTAGGATTTAGACTAATCAAAAATTTCTTCCTGATCCGTTAAGGAACTTAAGGATCAAAATTGCTCTATTTTGTTGATGAATGCATAAGTGGTGTAAGCGTTGGTAGTAGTACCATTACGCCACCAACATCCTAGAAGCATTGCATTGAAAACGCCTTTTGCTAAACTACGTGAAACTAATATCCAATCAACCTTGTCGAAAGCACAGACGGGTGCAAAGTTTAGCGGCTAGTTGAAAATATACTGGGTGAAATACGTTAAGTTGTAAAACTTAAAATAATAAGAAGAAAAAAATTCGTACTATTGAAATTCGAAAATATCCTATACGTGTGAATAGCAACTCACAGATCTTTAAGATAAAAGAACGCCAACAGCAGGAGACATTAGATTAAGCTTTGTATGCCGTGTGCCGCTTTTTCGCAGGATTTGGATTTTATTTTAAGCATATTAAATCTTTATAATGTTAATTTGTATTAATGTTATTATTTGGTAATTACTTATTACTAAATTGATTTGTTAATTTGTATATTACATTCGAATAATTGAATTAGATTTGATTAGTCAAGTTATATTACATTAGAGAATTACTCATTGAATTGATGAATTATTACAGAATTGTTTATTTCAATCGTTAATTAATTTATTTAAAGATAATCTGGTATCGATTATAAATTGTTCATATTAGTATTGCAGCACTCTAAATTAAAAGTAGGTGAAATAAGGCACAATTGTCCATCTCAACAATTGAGATTTTAAGTGCAACCAAGGCGGGCTTAACAATCAAGCCATCAATATCCCTATCCACGATACACGCTTTACTATATGCAACCGCTCCATTGACTATTTGAATGGTGAATAAATAATGCTACTTTTTATTCTGAAGCATAACATCCTATTATTTAAAATAACCGGTACACAATACCATCCGGAGAACAATTTTAATTAGAACAAAAATTTTCAAAAACCGGCTAGTTCAACATGTATAAACCATTTCACCCATTATTATAAGGGATCATCAGCATCTTCTTTATTAGGAACATAACTGTTGCAATATTTGAAAGACCACGACTCTGCTAGCCTAAGGCTATAGCCGGCTGTTTGCTAGCACTGAAAATTCGTCTTATGCATTATTAATTTATGAATGCAGCCAGCATTACGCCTGTATTAGATGAAGTGGGAAATTGTTTTTTTTTAATTATTAGAAATTGTTCAGATCGGTATTGCAGCAGTCTAAATGAGAAGTAGCGACAGTGATGCGGCGCAATCACAATTATTGCGACAGTGATGCTCCTAATAAAGAAGATGCTGATGGCTCCTTATAATAATGGGTGAAATGGTCTATACATCATGAACTAGCCGTTTGTATAAGACATTTGTTGTAAATAAAATTGTTTCCTGGTTGTTACTGCGTACTGATTACTTACAAAAAAAAAACAATTCTTTGTCGTCAATTGTTTCTAATGACCTCTTTGTGTTTGAACAGATAGTAATGTGAACTCACAAGAGACGTACTAAGGTGAAATTAAAAATAAAAAGTACTGCGAAAGACCAATCTTACATCTTTCGTATACTTCTCTACATCTAGTACATATGATAAAAATAAATTTATACAAATACAAACAAATCGATCCTAATAATCATTGATGCTAAAAACACACTGATTAACAACTTTTTTTTATATTAATGTTTATCTATTTGTGTAATTAATTTTTTGCTTCAACTAACTCGCTAAAATTTCATATTTATAATAACAAATGATCACTAATACTAACTATACTGCTATAAAAGGATATAAAAGGCATTCAAATCATTTAACAAGTTAATAACCATGTAATTTCTAATACGGTGCATGATAATAATAATAATAATAATAATAATAATAATAATAATAATAACAGAAATAAGTGTGTAACCAGCTTATAATATGAATCTAACCATGTCTAATTTCGATTTTAATATTAATATCAGAAATCGACGCTGGAGACCAGTCTTTATCGGCTTGGATAATAGGCCTTTGTGTCTTCGAAAATATGTGTTATTAGGTATTTCTATATTTAATATTTTCATTGATAATTAAATTTAAATATTTATTACTCTAAATTTATTAGACATTTATATAATACTTTTTCTTTATTTATAAGATTATTTAGTGAACTATATTTATATATTTACAATCATAGGCGCCGACTTTTGATTTTCTCAAGGGTGGGGGGAGCAAAGGTGGAAGTACTAACCTAACTTGGCCTTTCATACTCATAATCCTACAATGCACAATCCTAAAAATGGATTGTAGGACATTTGATGTTTTTTTTTTATAATCAAAGATTTTGACTGTGAAATTTTGCATTTAAAAAATTCTGTGGTAATTTAGAACAATCTTTTATTCGTCGGAGCTCTGCGATTAAATGAAAACAAATTCTAAAATGAGTAATATTTTTTTAACAAGGAAAGTATTTTGACGGACAGGTATGCTCGCGTAATAAAATCATTAATCACACTTTCCACATCGACATTTTCTTCTTCTTCTTCTTTTTCTTCTTACACTGTCACCCAAACGGAGGTTAGGGATCCAACCTGCTGTCACGACCCGTGACACCGCTGCTCGAAATATCTCGTTCTGTTGTACCAATGCCTTAAGTCCTTTAACAAGGAGTTCTGTCTTCTCCCTGCCGATCTTTTTCCCTCAATCCTTCCTTCTATGATGAGTCGGAGAATTTCATAGCGCTCGCCTCTCATGATATGCTTGATGTATTGAAGCTTCCGCTTCTGTATGGTTCTTAACAGTTCTTTGTTCTTGCCCATCCTTCTGAGTACCTCTTCATTGGTTTTCCTTTCACCCATGATAATTTTAGCATTTGCCGATACAGGCATTCGAATGCCTCTATCCGATTATCCAACAATAGGCTAAGCGTCCAACTCTCTACCCCATGGAGAAGGACGGTAAATATATAACATCTCAGCATACTAATGCGTATTTGCAGATTCAGGTCTTTATTGGTGAAGAGATGCTTCATCGATATGAATATACTCCTGGCTTGTTATATCCGTGATAGAATTTCTTTTTTTTGTCGACCTCTTCATTAATTAACAAGGATTCCAAGATATTTTAAGGAAGACACTTGTTTTATAATAATATTATTGATTCGTATGATAGCTCTTTTCCATGTTTTAGAGAACACGACCACTTTAGTTTTCCCGGCATTCTTGTGCAAACCGAATTGCGCGCTATGATCAATAATGCGAACTGTGATGTGTGTTGGTAGGCTACTTGCTAATATGATCGTATCGTCCGCGAATTAAATATTGTTGATTAACTTACCATTGATTTTAATACCTTCTCTTACTTCTTCAAGTGCTTCCCTAAACACGGCCTCGGAATATATGTTGAAGAGCAGAGTGACAAGACACATCCTTATCTGACTCTTTTCCTTATTATCACTTCCTCACATGTTCTTTCTTCAACTGCGACTGCTGCTGTTTGATGCCAGTATAATTGTGTGGTAATACACAGGTCTCTAAGGATCTCAGCTAATTTTTGATTTGATACACAATCAAATACCTTTGGATAATCAATAAAACACGCATACACATCGACATTCATATCTTTGCAGCGTTGTGTGAGAATGTTTAAAGAAAAGATCGCTTCCTTACTGTCTACACCATTCCGAATTGTGTCTTGTGGCTGTTCGGGTCTTGCGTCATAAAACAATTCTCAACATATTCCTTCCATCTTTTTAGCCTTTCCTCTACGCCTATCAAGATTTTGTTATTCTTATCTTTTAATACGCCTCGGTACTGTTAACGATTACGGTTTGTTAGTTCTTTTGTTTTTTTTGTGAATATTAAATAAATCATGGTCGCCGCATCTTTCCATCAACCATATCTCCTTTGCTCTTCGACTTGGTCCTCTCACCATTCGGTTTAATTCTTTGTATCGACTGTTATCTTTGGCCTTTTGCTTCCTTCTCTCTTCCATAAGCTGCAGAATTTCGTCCGTTATCCCTGGTTGTTTCTAGTCAGAGTGCGTGAACCTCATATTTTTTTCTTGAGTATGTGCCAGGACCTTCTTTATCGCTATCCATTTAGTTTCTATTCCAGTTGTTCTGGAAACTTCTTTTAACCTGGCCTCCAGCTTGTCAGCTATTTGTACTTGTAACTCGGGACCCTGGTGTCGTTTAACATCAATCTGACGCGCCCTGTGCCTCCATTGATTCCGAGCAAACCGGCGCATTTGTAATTCCATCACGACGGGATAATGGTCACTACCAAGCTCTACACTAGAATATGTTTTTGCACTTTTCACAAATTCCTTGAGATGACTTTTGATTAGTATGTAGTCGATCTAGATTCTGATTCGATGATCTTCGCGATCAGCGGGAGACTTCCATGTGTACAATCGGCAAGGATGTTGCTTAAAGAAGGTGTTTACGGCAAAAGCTGAAGTTCTCCGTTCTCCTCTAGCATTATTTTCTCCGAGACCGTATTGCCCGGAAACCTCCGTCGGCCCTTTTACCAATTTTGGCATTAAAATCACCAAGCATTACTGTTATTTCCCCTTTCTTCGCCAGGTTTATGGCTTCTTCTATAGTAGAGTAAAACTCCTCTATTGCATCATCAGATTTGTCACAAGTAGGGGCATACACCTGTATTACATTCATGGCTCGATGAGATGTAGAGAGCTTCAAAAGCATTACACGGTCTCCTAGTGGAATGAAATCAATGACGGCCTTTTCCAGTGCGGCGGAGATAAGTATACCATGTTGTAATTTAGGTTTTAGCGCCTAGTTCGCCTCGCCGATATAGTAGGTTCAGAATAACTACTCTACAATAAATTAAACACGTATGCACCAGAGTGGGTTTAACAAGTTATATTACAAAACAATAATAAAATCAAATTAGTTTGAACATTAGAATTTTAAGATTTGAACTAGCAAGAATATTCAATATGTACAGCTGACGCCTTCAACAACGAACCGAAGAATAAGTCTCTTCCGTCTTAACCCACGCTTATGCTTTTCGCTCGCTCTTGATAACTCCCGAGTACCATGTTGCCACGTTTCGGATATGATATTCCAACAACCAATGCAATACCAATGTTCATCATCATCTCCTTCAGAATAATAGAGGACTTCATGCTGCGTTCTAAGAGAGCCTTTACCCGACCATCTGACGTCATTGAGTCTTAAGATCTTAATCCGCAGTCGGTGCATTTCTGCATCTAAGTTAGCAAGCTTCCCAGTCATATATAAGCTTCGTACATTCTAAGTCGCAATTCTAGTGTTGCGGTATATTTGATAACACGGGGGATTCTTAGCACCCTTTCCCCATTTAAGGGGTGCTCCGGACAGAGAGTCATTTCACTGTCATTCATATTCATGTTGGATGATTGGAAAGAAAAATTTGTGCAGTGGAACTTCCGTTTCCCTTCTCCGCAGTATGGGAATCGTTAAGACTGCTACAGCTTCGCCTCCCACTATCCATTGTATCGCCGCAATTGAATTATATCTTCAAGTGCCGTCACATTGTACTGTTGATACTGCTGCTCATCTACAGGTCTTTTGCCATATCTGGCTACCCTTACTTAGTTTAGCCCGTGAACAAATGCAGTTTACCGGGATGTGGCGCTTGGAGCCAACAAGTAAGACCTGGGAACCCTGTGGAGACCAGTGCATTGAGACCACCCTCGCTATCGCCCGGGTGTGGTCGTTTTTCTGCATAGGTTTTACTCCCACAGCGTTCCCCCGCACATCGACATTTACTATCATACCCTTATTAAATCTGCAATGAGCCACATCGTTCAAACCAGCACGCGTCATTGTCGACCGCAGGTAGGTCTTCAGACGTCTCAGGTTAGAAAATGTACTGGTATTGTAAAAAAAGTTGGAAATTCCTCACATGAATGATTAAGCAGAAATTGTTCCATATTTGAAATAAGATACATTATCTCTATATTAAACCGATTTCCAGTGTAGTATTCATCTTGTCTATCAGATTGATGTATAAATGCTTTTAGAGGCTTTGAACATCAAATACATGGCCCTCAACACCATAATTAAATTTACGAGAAACTTTGCGCCTTCGAATCTTTATAAATCTGGGCAGATCCAAATCAAATCTATTTTTTTTCGTTTCCAGCCATAGTATTTCAAAGTTCTCGCGCAAATTTGAATGGATGAATGAGCATCAGTAAGATTTAAATTCTTTCTTTGTAGAGTTTTATTCACGCCTTGAAGTGTTTCAAAGTTACTGATAACCATATTCAACAAAAGAAGAGTCTCTGCTTTATTTAGATGTTTTAGAAAACCATTACTCTTTGATCCCTGTTCATTATTTTCTATTTCTGAAATTGTTTGCAGAAATTTCATGCTAACCACATAATTATATTTCAGGGTTTTAAGACAAGATACTCGCAAGCACCAGCGGGTGACATAGAAGGGACGAATTGAAGCCATGTTGTCCAAATACTATTGTGGCAATTTCTTAAAGATGCTTAAACGTTTCGGAGTTTTTGTAATGAAATTTAATAGATTTTTGTAATGTTGATGAAGTTTCAAACTCCGGGAACCTCTTGTATTCCATCTTCTAGTACCAAATTCAATTTATGGACCATGCAATGTACAAAAAGTGTCCTTGGTTCTATTCACTAACTTTTGCTTGAACGCCGGCTTTAATGCCACTCATATTGCTTGCTCCATCATAGCACTGCGCTCGACATTTATTAAGAGGAATGTCGAATCTTAGTAAAGCATCTCTTAGTGTCTTGAAAAGTTGTTCCGAATTTGTCATAGATATTTCATAGAAACCCAAAATTATTCCTAAGCTCCAAAATCGTTATCAACGACGCGAATGCAATAAAGATATTGCTTATTCATGGAAATGTCTGAAGTTGGATCACAGAGCAGCGCATGGCATTCTCTGTTTTTAATAATCTGCATTAATTGTAATTGCAATAATATTTCGTTTTGGCTCGTATTTGAGCACCATGTATATATTAATCGATTAAGCCAACTTTTCAATTTCTGACAGAGTCTGGAGCTCGCAAATGTATGAATGTTGAAAAGAGTCCTCGTGTCCTCGATGATGAGCACATCATCATGAGTCCTCGATGATGAGCAGAATCTTCGTGACCTCATCTTGTACTGCAAAATATTGTATAGTAGTAAATATTTTTGAAAGCGATATACGAGCATTTTGCATTTCAGTCATTTTTGCCTTCGATAATTTTTCACAAATGTTCTGACCTTTTGCTACAGCATTGACTTTTAAAAAGGACAGCTTGTGAAATTCTAATTTTTCTTAGCTTTTAAAGCGCTCTGTAGCTTTTTTCCAATTCGAGAATCCTTCAATAACAAACACATCGAACGAACTTTTCTTACCTTTCGACAAGGTATGTGTTATTAATTTTGATTCTTTAGTGCTCTTGCATATACCACAAAAACTTTTGAGGTGATATCGTATTCGAATCCATATGAATTCTTTCTTCCATCGGGGATTATATTTTCCTCCAACTTTCCAACCACACAATTGCTTGCAGTTTTGCGGGGTGATGGAGGCATTTCTTTCGATTTTGGAACATTGGTTGTGTCAGTATTTATACTGGTGATAGGACTGATAGTATTAGTAGTTGGAGAATACACTTCTGCATCCGTAGATGTCTCTAGCTTTATAATACGCCTTTACTTAAGTTTTTAAAATTCATTATTTCTATAATATTGATAAGAATATCAGCTACTGCAGGAGAATACTTTTTTAATAATAATGTTAATGGGGGCATGGTTCCATTTAAATTCGCTCAATGAGGGCCCTACTCCCCTTAAATTATTCCCACGTCTAAGTTTGCAATAAGCTATAGATGGCTAATAAAATATTCCTATACCTAATGGCTGGTGTAAGGTAGACTACTAGATTTGAGTCGTACATCTACCTTTGAATATTAGAAATGACATATTTTACGATACTGGATTCACCCCATTGAATTTATCTTTGCTGACTTATCATTTTCCATACCAAGATTTACCCTATTCTGAATAAATAGTTCTTTGTAAACATATGGCTTAGTAATAGCTTAGATGTTAATATAGTTTATTGCAGAGGTCGCCAACCATCTAAATAGTTGGTATATTACCACCATGCAAAAATCCTTTAAATCAAAAATGTTTGAGAATCACTGATGCATACATTCCAAATTGATTTAGCAAAATTTTTCTACTGTCTATTCATGTACTGGTTTTTACTATTGTACCATGTATCTCCATTGCTTCATGGGTTAAAGTTTTAGAATAACCTCTTGAATTAATAATTTTGTTTATTTACAATAACTCATTATAAATATAATATTAAGGAAATAAATAAATTCTTAAATGGCATTTGATTTGTACAAATATGGCTCGCAATGAATAGAAAGTAACTAATTCATCAACCAGTATACTTAAAACTCGTTTTAAAAAAACTTCATTTTTATTTCAGGCAAAGGTGGGATGAATGAAATAGGTTTAGTGAGTCGGCCAGGCCTCGCGGCCCATAGTCCCGACTCAGACTGCAATAGCAATCATCGCGGATCGACAACGAGTGTCCTGAGTAATACATCATCGCAGGACATCGATTTCGTACAGGACAATTCGGATTATCAATGGTTTCTTGATTATGGGTAAGCGAACATTTACTATATTAAAAATAGATGACTCATATTTTATTTCAGCTTCTTTTTCTTAAAGTTGATAAAAGAACTAATTGACTCATTTTCTAACATTAGCAATGTTATTGCTAGAAAGATTTTTAAACAATAATATGAGGTGACGTGGTATACCCATTTTATCTAGAATCTTCCAAAGATCCTTCCACGCAACGCGATCGAATAATTTTTTTTAGCCTAAGAGGAGTAGATCATGTGACATTCTCTGGCTTTTTCAATTATTACTTTCTATAACGAATTGATAGAAAATTATTTTTGGAATAGAGCGGGAATCCTATTAGGAATGGCTTTCGGCCATATCTAAAGATCGATTTACAGTACGACTTTAGGACAAAACTTTCAATTAATAAAATGACCAAGAGAAAATCCTAGGAATTATTTAGCGAATCGCAAGAATACAGCTAGATGGCGTAAGTACCAAAAAGTAAAATGCTTACTTCATACGAAATTTTCCAAGTTAAGGCTTTATAAAAATTGAGATTTTCAGGAAATGTCGCAGGTGTGTTTAGAATTAATTTTTTATTGTGCCATATAAGAAGTGGAGGGGACCCATGATTTAAACAAACGCTCGTAATCCGTTTCTACTTAATAATAATAATAATTTAACACAGGGCGGTTATTAAGGTCAGATAATAACTACTGGGCCACTATAGCGTATGATCGCTCAGGGGTGGAAAAAGATCTCAAACCCCCAATGGCCTGCTAACAACGAAAGGGAGCACTTGTCATGTCGGCGACTCCCTAGCCCCTAAACTGTGAAATACCTTCGGATTTGTGAGCGGCGGCACTATGTCTCCTGCCGACAAAATTTCACAGGTTTCTTCACGGTTAACTCCCCTGAAGAAGCTACATGCTAGTTCTAAAACAAAAGAAAGGATCAAATGTAACCAGTAGCTCGAAATGCAGGTCTTATAACGGGGGAGGACCTGAGTCCAACGCCGAGACCAACCGCCTGGAGTGGACAGAGAGGTTGCGACAGGATTTAATGCGCGTCTATGAAATAACTGAACCCGCTGGATATGATATGCATCCTGAGCACTCAAATATGTCCAAACAACATCTTCGGGACTACGTAGCGTCCTTTAAAAGACAGAACTATCAGCTACTGCAGGAAGATAATGATGAAAATGTAAATGACCTGAACAACGTCTGCGCAGAACCGGCCGACGCATATGATGCAGCGCACTGGTACATTGAGGATTCACAGCATCATTTTTCTAAATTCTTGCTTTACTACTGTTAACTGTGTGTTAGAAGAGAGACTCCTAATGCCGACATATTAAGCGTAATTCAAACGTGTACGAGGTCACTTTAGAATTAATTTCGGAGGGGAAGCGTCAACGTGGCCCAAAATGCAAAAATTGCTTAATAAAACGAAGAATCTGGAGGGACAAATTCAAGCAAAGCAACAAGAGCTTTCAAGACTGCAACGTGTGGTGAAATATATAACTAGTGGGTGAAAATACACTCCAAAAATTCGAAAGATCATCATAAAAAAGATCAGATCTTCACACCACACACTCAATAAAGTTATTTTAATAACTATTAAACAAATGCACCAACTTCGTGCGGAATTGCAAGTCAAAAGGAAACTCTGTCGAAAGATAAAATTTAATACTGACAACTTTACTTTTCGTCACAATCTCTCCACGCTATTTCAGAAGCAACAGATGGGAAGTCCGAGAAGCCCACCCTCTGAACAAGAGGTCGAAGCTTTTTGGAGAGGTCTCTATGAACACACGGTACAATGTCATGTAGAGACTCCGGCGATGACGTTATTTAATACCTTTTGTGAACTTCACCCCCAAAATCAGGATTCTTGTCCGCCTATAACAGTTGATGAGATACAGAGAGCTTTGAAAGGTAAAAAGAATTTTGGCGCGCCTAGACCAGACCCTATTACAAATTTTTGATGGAAAATGTATACGTACATACGCACGTACGTCTGGCCAGGGAATTCACAGCATATCTCAACGGAGAAAAACTTATTCCACCTTGGCTTACTGAAAGGCGGACAGTTTTGCTGTACAAAAAAAGACCATCATCTGATCCAAAAAATTATAGGCCGATAACTTGCCTAAGAAGATTAAATGTCATACTATCTGTTTGGGGACGTATTTACGAACAACCTGGATCTAAGAGAGGCTTGGCTGGTTGCAAAGAAAATCTTCTAATTGATCGCTGCGTCATTCAAGATGCAATACAATATAAGCGCAACATGTCCAGGGCCTGGATCGATTACAAGAAGGCATTTGACACCACTCCACATAGTCTGGTTATCGAACTATTGGAGAGTCTAAAAGTTCACGAGAGATTAGTGAATTGCAGACAAACACTCATGTACCAAAGGAACTCCCTTGGCTCTTTTTTGTTTTGCATTTCACTGCTCCCTCTTTTCGTAGCTTTAGGTCAATGAAAGGGGATCCATGTGGAAAACCTGGTAGATGGACACACAGTGTAAGTCATCTGTTTTATATGGATGACGTAAAACCCTATTTTCCCGGAGAAAAGGAGTTAACCAACTCCTTAAACATAGTGCGCAGGTACACTAAGGACATTGGTATGGCATTTGGATCAGATAAATGCGCAGTGGTCCATCTCAGTAAAGGAAGACCGTATGTAGAGAGGGCAGATATTCAACTTGTTGGCGGATCAACCTTCACACACCTTAAGGTTGATGAGAGATACCTGTATCTTGGTATGCATGAAAGTCATATACATGATGCAGTCAACATCAAAGAAACTCTCAGCAGCAATTACATACACACCATTAATAAAATTTGGCGCTCCGAATTAAGCGAAGCCAATAAAATTGTCGCCACAAATATGCTTGTTATTCCGATACTATTATATAGTTCTGGTGTCATAAAATGGCGGCAAGACGAGTTGAAAATCATTGACCGATCTACAAGGAAAGTGATGCATACCAATCGCAGCATCCATTTTAGGTCTTCCGTGCCTCGTGTTTACCTTCTGTAAAATGAAGGTGGTCGAGGTCTTTTGAGTATTGGCTCAATGCAAGGAATGGCTAACAGGGTTACCAACAACCTAGATGACTCTCTTATGAAGAAGTTTGTGGACTAGCACATTAGTACCTGTGGGGTCATTTTTATATAAGGCTGCAAGAAAGGCATCCGAATTCCTTGGACTATCGTTCTCGATAGATATGCGGGCCAATGGTGGTGAAGCAATGAACGTGATGGAGTTAGATATCGAGGCTGCCAGAAAGATACTTCGAAAATCCGAAGTGGCAATATTCAAACAACTCCATCGGGATAAATATATGCATGGCCAATTTTATGACCGATTGTCATTGCCGAGTTGGAGCACGTTGCTAGATTCCACTAAACGGGAGATGTTCCTCATCGAATTTTCTAGCCCCGCTGATATTAATATTGAAGTTAAGGAGCGAGAAAAGGTGGTTAAATATCAGGATTTGCTATGTGAGTTAAGAATCAAATATGCACGCAATTTCATCAAATTGGTAGTCCACATCATTGGAGTCACAGGAGGCGCTCCCTAATAAACCATATTAAATTAAAGAAATTGTTAAGTCGTCTTCATCCACGTGTATTTTAATGAACGTTTTGGGGATCTAGGCCCATTTACAAGCTAAAAACTGTTGACAATGTTAAAGGCTCATTATTAAAAGTTCAAATACATATATCTAACAATGTTTATATTAAAAATATAAGTTCGAATGGCGTCCACCTATGTCTCCATTTTGCTCATCACAGAAACGTGATAATTTGGACTCTTCTTCTGCTATTGAAACTTCAATTTCCAATCCAATAAAGAATGAAACTTTTTTACGGAACAATCTTGTTTGTTCACATCACAGGATTGTGATGATGTCCTTTCCGCAAAGATGGAAGAAGATCATACATCAAAAAACGACAATTTGGATCCAATTTCTCACAATATGAAATATTTAATGGAATATAAGGATTCTTCATGCAATCATAGACACAGTGATGCCACTACGTCGCCAATACATGGATTAAATCCAGGGATTAAAACGCCATGTTTATCAACAACAAAAGCAAAGATTATGACTCGATTCCTTCTGAAACTAACGTCAAAAAGTGTTCAAAAACAAATTCTTCTACCACATTTAATTTGGAAACTTCTAAATTAGGGATTTTTAAACGATTAAGCACCATATCGGAATTACCACACCCTGCCACATTAGCCGAGATCAATGAATCTTCGAACAACTGTGAGTAGTAAGAGATTGTCGATTCTAACCACTCTCCAAGACGTGTTTCAAAGTCGCTCTAAAACGGTACCCGTTTTGCGGAGCTGTATTTTTTAGAACAGGGTTAAGGGATGATTAGGGTTAAGGGTTAAGGGATGATCGTAGCGCTGCGCAAATACAATTATTGGAGGATACGCTTCCAATTTTGAGACCCCAACGACCCATGAGGGGTCCGAGAGGGTGGAAACTATCCCAGACATATACACGGACAGCCAGAGAGGGTAAATTGGAGGCCGACAGAGAGAGTGTACGATAGATTATACATAGAGGGTAAACAGATTACATACATGCAGAGAAGGGATAGAGAGGGGATACGATACTAGAAGTACATTAAATACACTGGAAGTACAGTACAGACAATGGGTCGGTGAGGGGCCATCTAGGGTCGAATGATTGAAGCGAATCGTTAAACAGTAGGCAGGGATCTACATTATCAACCATTGACATCTGAAAATACCAGTTACAAAAATACTTAGTACCGATAAAACATAACGTTGGATATAGGTCACGGTATTGCTAAGACTAAAGAAGGTCTACGTAAAGTAAATATAAGAAGAATAAAACATAACCTGAAACACACAGAGCCCCCACCGCAGAGTCAGCCCCTACCGCAGGTTCCGCAGCAGAGCAGAGTTTCCTACCGCAGGCCTCGGTGCAGAGCAGGGCCCTCACCGCAGGCTCCAGTGTAGAGCAGAGACCCTCACCGCAGGCCGCGTTACAGCGCAGAGTTTCCCACGCAGGTTCCGGTGCGGGGAAGAGACCCCTACAGCAGACCCCGGTGCAGAGTCTCCCACACAGGTCCAAAGGCCCCAGTGCGTAGGCGTCGGACGCCATTACTCCAAACAAAATTGAGCCGGGGTTCCCCCAGAATGACAACCGGAAATGATCTGTCATCCGCCATCTCAAATACCATGTAATTTGAGATTTTCAAATGACACCTGCCAAGCGCAATACCTGTTCCGAAATACCAAAAAATACCGTTCCGCGGAACGTGTGCTATTTTAGAGCGACTTTGGAACAGCTCTTGGCGGGTGGTTAAAAAGAACAATCTCCTACTACTACTGTGAAAGAGACATCATATTTCAGGGTTCGGATTCGATTCATATCAGTGTTCGGTTCATATTTCAACTATTCGCAAGAAGTGGGTCTAGACGGCATAATTGGTATAGACGGCTTATGAACTGAACAAATAATATAAAAATGTCCGTGAATCGGCCCTGAAGCATTCGCCAATATTTTAATATATTCTTTCAAATATGTAATCGACATGATGAATGTGTCGGCCTTGCTGATCACAAGTATCCGAGAATCAGCCCCGAAGCATTCACCAATATTTTAATACATTCTATCAAATATAACGTCAGTTAAATAATACCTAAATCAACATGTTATAGCGAGCTATTAAAATTAAACTTTATGACGAGTTGTTTTATCCAAATTTCCGAAATATATTCTTAATAATTCAATTATTTCTATCAAGGTATCGAGATAATCATCATACAAGTATACTTTCGTTGCCTGAAACCTATGAAGCAGATGATATTGATTATTATGATGCTCTCGCAAAGAATTTGGACGCAAACTTAGCTGAAGTTGATATTGAATCGTTCCGAGCCAAAGATATTCATACATTACTCACAAATTTGCCTCCAATGTGCTGTGATCAACTTGGACAAGATGTAAGACATTTTTCTTTTTTTTTATGATAATTGTTGCTGAGTTTTGAAACGAATAAAATTCTATCGTTATAAAAATTAACTTTTTTAGCCTCAGCGACAAGGTGAAAGTTATGCAAGCCTCTCGGGTTCAATCATAGGGAAATTTGATTTTGATAGTTCAGCGAGTCCACATAGCAGTTCACAAGGTGAAGAATTCTCAACAAATTCATTGAATTCGATGTCGATCTGTAAATCGGAACTATTATTTTCACCCGTGAAAGAAGTTCCAATGCCTGGAGCTAATTTCAGTATTGATTCATTAGATTGTGAGTTGATGAACGAACAGGATATTATGCTTACCTGTCAAGCAAACAAGGATAATTATACGATTGCATTTGAAGGATCTGTTACGATGTATAGTGAGGACAGCGAAAGTCATGATGCTGGTGAGTTTTGTTAAATATCTCTTCAACCTTGAAATAATACATATTTTTTCTAGATAAGAGTGATACATCTGGAAGTTCTCCATGGCCGCCTTCTCATAGAAATCCTCTAAATCGTTTGAGACCGCCACAAGATGTCGCCGTCGTCAATATGTCCCAGTCGGATAATGGCAGTTTAACAACATGGAGCAATTTGAAGAAACGTTCCAGCGAGTTGCACTTAAGAGGTGATAGTAGTCAGAGTGGAAATAGTGGAAAGTCTTCGGGGAATAATAATCATTCGGGTTCAGAAAGTCTATCAGATTCATCATCTAAGAGTCAGAGTATGCCAAATCTGCATAAGCATAAAAAGCTTAGAGAATTATTAATCAGCAACTATATGAAGAGTCAGAATTTAAGTAACAGTTCTGTAAGTTGGATTCATTGTATTAATATTTAAACATGTAGTAAATTCTATTAACATTTGGTGAGTTTGTATCACTTTTTCTGATGGGAAATTTTATCATATTATGATAAGGTGTCTCAAAAAGGGCGGAAAAATAAAATTTTAAATAAAACACAGTTTTTTAGGAAATACCAAAATTTTTATTTAATCATAAAGAAGATGTGTGGAACAACATTTGAGTTCCTTTGCAAAATTATTAATCACAGTTTGACATAAATATGACTGATTTTCAGTAATACAGCGCCTAATCTCCTCTTTCCAGGCTTGGGTGGTTGTGGGGTTTTTAACATAAACAAAAAAACCCAAGAGAAAGGAGTCCAATGGTGTTGAATCACATTCTCTAGGAGGCCAATTCTGGTCACACAAATGGAAATTGCAGGACCAGGGAATGTCTCGTGTAAGGGTACGCACACAAAGAAGCCTGTTTGCCTGCTCGCTGGTAGCCCGCGCCTATACGCCTGCATAATTACTCACAGCTTTAAACGTGAGCGCACATAAAAAAGCCGGTTGGGACTTGTTGAAGCGGGCAGTCGGCGCTAATAATTTATCGGAATCCTTTTTTACTTCTTGGTCGCTGGTTAACGGCGCTGAATGTATGTCTGTGCAATGTAGACATTGCAAATATAAGCAGTGTTATCATGTAATATAATAATTTCTTTACTACAAATAGTATTATTGACTGATTTACTTTATAATTAGTACCATGGACATCGAGTTGTTAATACTTCCCATTTAGAAAAAACAAAATCTTTAAATAAATGCTGATATTCACTATTCGTTCGTCTCTCCCGATTTAGCAGATGAATACTTTGTTTTCTAAACATACGTGTATTCACATTTTCAGGAAGTCATGCTGTTCGCTATATATTTATAAATACATTGGTATATTCAATCGCTTTGACATTTATGCTGTGCAAATTCATTATAACAAACTTTTTTATTGTATATTAATATTTTATTTACTTATAAAATTATTAAATTAAAATGCACTTATTTGAAACCTATTTATTGTTTACATGTTTCACAAACACATTGGCATCCTCAGAACGTTGAGTTTAACCAACTTAAGAGACAAAAAAGAAAAAAAGAAGAAGAAAACGAAATAAGTTAGATTTTACTAAATATACATGCATACACACATATTAAGTAGGCATAAAGGGAGAGGATGTTTTGTGTGTTAATATATGACATTGGTAATATGGAAGGTATACAATTCAATTTGTTCGTTTAAGAGATTACAATTTTGTCTTGTTTTTTTCTGATTTCTACTGCTTCTAAAATATCTAGTTTTTACTTTTATTTTCAACATGTAATATAATGGGATTATCTGTGAATGATTATTTTCATTCAAATGTGTTGCGTAGTGTGAATCCGATTTATTTAACCTAAATGATGTCCTTGAATCTAGTGGCAAAGCTTCTTCCAGTTTGGCCAATATATAAGGAATCACAATCTGAACAACCCAATTTATAAACTCCAGAATATAGAATTTGCTCTTTTTTGTTTTTGAGTTGTTAATATACTTACTTAAATTGTTGTTAGTTTTGAATGCTATGTTGTGTTTTTGTTTTAGAAATTTGGTTATTTTATTTGCTGGTGTTCCTATATATGTTATGGTTTTGTATGAGTTTTGGGGTTTTTCTTGAGTGTGGGTAGATTAAATTTAAGGATTTGTTAAATCAAGGCTCAATCAAGAACTGAAAGATTGAAAACTGAAAAACATGGCTCAATCACGAACTGAAAAATCAGCATCACATAAAATATGTTCTTCAGCACTATATTAAGGTAATACAATCTCAACTTAACTATAGACTCCATGACATTGAATTTGATAGCTTCTATAATAGTGTAAACGAAAAAATAAACTTAATAATACATAAAAAATTCTTAGTTGAAAAGAAAAAATTAAAACATCTCATAAATATCAGACAACACACTCACCATAAAGAACCAAACAAAAATAAACCACAACATATACAATCAATAACCCTACACAATTTAAATTCCATGACAGATTCGTAAATCTTACAAAAACCAATTTTGATAAAAATAAAATCAACCTCTTAAGTAAAGGTTTCAAACACAATATTCCTATCAAATTAACAAAAAAGCTTTGGAAAATCTTGCTATAGAAGCTGTGCTTGCACTTATTGATAAAGACAATAATTTAAAACATATAGCTGCTAATATTCTACACTCATCCAAAAACCCCAAACATACACACTCAACCGAACAAAACACTGCAATAGATATCAAGAATAAATCAATAAATACTGAATAAATTTCACGAAACCGGACAAAGGTAACAAACACCATTATAGCAATAGAGAAACAAAATTATATAGAAAAAATCAACGATTTCCTAGACCCTTCAAATTTTATAGAATTACCTTCGGACCCAACAAATAAATTTCAAAAAGACGTAATTAAATAAATTTCAAAAAAACCACTATCAAACTGCAAATCAGTCATCACAGATAAAGAAAAATATTTCCTCACCATAAGGAACCCACAAGCTCCATCCCTCTATGTACTCTTGAAAATTCACAAAGAAAATACTATTAGACCAGTGTGCTCATATTGGGTAAATTTCATTAAATATTGGTACAGGTACGTAGACGACATACTAGTCTGCTATAAAGGAACAAGATAAACACAAAACTTTCTTAATTATATTAACAATATCGACAAACATACAATTCACAATCGAAATAGAAAGCAACAAAAGCATAAACTTCTTAGACATTAACATTAGTAGAACCCAGACAAACACGAATTTAATATTTTTCACAAACCTACACATACAGATACTACAATTCACAACACTTCAATGCACCCAAAATCGCACAAATTTGCAGCTTATTATTCTATGGTACATAGATTGCTCAACATGCCACTTAACAAAACAAATTTTAACACGGAACTAGCAAGAATGAAACAAATAGCCACTAATAACGGTTACAAAGAAAACATAATAGACAAAATCTTACATCAAAAAAGACTCAAGAAATCCTTAAATTTAATCTACCCACACTCAAAACAAAAACCCCAAAACTCATACAAAACCATAACATACATAAGAACACCAGCAAATAAATCAACCAAATTTCTAAAACAAAAACACAACATAGCCTTCAAAACTAACAACAGTTTAAATAAGTATATTAACAACTCAAAAACAAAAAAGAGCAAATTCTGTAGTTCTGGAGTTTATAAATTGGGTTGTTCAGATTGTGATGCCTTATATATTGGCCAAACGGGAAGAAGCGTTGCCACTAGATTTAAGGAACACAGTACATCATTTAAGTTAAAGAAATCGGATTCACACTACGCAATACATTTGAATGAAAATAATCATAACTTCACAGACAATCCCTTTATATTACATGTTGAAAATAAAAGTAAAAAACTAGATATTTTAGAAGCAATAGAAATCAAAAAACATAACACAAAATTGTAATCCTATTTAATATGTGTGTATGTATATATATTTAGTAAAATGAAACTTGTTTCGTTTTCTTCTTTTTTCTCTCTTAAGTTAGTTAAACTCAACGTTCTGAGGATACCACTGTGTTGGTGAAACATGTAAACAATAAATAGTTGTTTCAAAAAAGTGCAGTTTAATTTAATAATTTTATAAGTAAATAAAATATTAATATATAATAAAAAGTTTGTTAATACATTGGTAACTGGACTCAATCTTATACGCATTTACATCAGTAATCAGACATCAGTAATCGATCCAGACTTCTTGAATGTTTCAATTATTCTCCTCTCAGTTGAATCACTTGGAACATTTTGTGTTCCAAAAATTGGGCGCAATTTGCGAATCGTGACAGTCAAACTTTCACCATTTTTGAAGTAATGGTTAACAATACGAATGGGTTCTTGTGTCAAATAGCGAATCTAGGCCAGCAATGTTTCATAAAGCTGTGCATTGCAGCATAAATATAGATATAGCTGCTCTTCCCCCCAAACTAGTATGGCATATGCCAGTTCCGAATGACACAGAGAAGTCATATTCAATACACCCTGCCGGAGTCCGACGGAATTAGAGAAACACATTAAATCAAAAATATTTATTCTTAACCTCCTTGCAAGTTTATCACAAGGAGAATTCCAATTTAGTTTATTATCGATTGATAAGCCAAGAAATTTTATCATCAAACTGTCATTGCGGTTTCACTGTCAAAGTAAAACAGCAAAAATCACGCCAAATTTAAATTTTAAGCTCTTATTGGAACGTCATATCTTCTCATTTTTATTTGTTTTAGTCGTTTGATTTTGCAAAAACTATTAATATTGGTTTAATTAGTTTATTAAAGTCTACCAATTTAGGGATGTAAGACTAGAGACATTGGCACAAAACTCAGTAAAACTAGTTTTTTCAAATTTTGCGACAAGTCACGCAAAAATATCGTTTCATTTAAGTCTGTATTTTGTTACGTTTTTTATTATAAGTTTTTTTTTTCTATTTAAAGTGTTTAAAGAAAATTGTTTTTATTTTATTTCGGTTTAAATCTTTTACCTGTGAATTTTCTCTGAAGAACGTCATAATTAATTTTAGGGTGAAGCATGCACAATAAAAAAGAGGCCAGTCAAAGTGTTTGATATCCAACATCAGTCAAGTAGTAGCGGAACAAGTATGGTATCGGAAATGGCAACATCGGTCGATGCTATGAGCAGTGGTAGCGAAAAATTAGCCGCTAAACATCAGCCAAATATTAATCTAGTCAAATTGTTCATGAAACAGAAGAGTATCAGTGCTGAAAGTGAGTGAAATACATGAATTTAATTACAAAGAATTTATTAATTCCTTTCAGGAATGTCTACTGGTCTGGACCAATCGATCGCCAGCGATAGCTGGTTATCGGGCGATAACATATCAAATAAATTAGATGATGCTAGTACTGCAATAACGGACCAACAAAAATCTATTGAGAATCATACTAATAATACTTATGGTTTGATCATTGAAGAAGAAGAAGATGGCAAAACAGAATTAACATCACGGAGTGATGATGATTCAGCACAATCTGGAAATAATAATAATATTAATAATAACACAATCGATGGTGCCGATACATGTCGATTGAAATCGCGTTCAACCAATACGAAGCGTAGTGTCGGCGTGGGCGGAAGTTTTTCATCTGGAAGTAGCAGTTCTAATAGTTTTTCAAGAAAACTTCAAATTCCGGTGAGTAATTCTTTTGTAATAATTAAGAAAATTGATTATTTAGAAAACTGCATGTTGACGTTATGGAACATTAAACTGGCTTAAAAAGGACCAAGGAGGGCTAGATGTATTTCTGGTAAAAAGTTGCAATAATTATGTTTAATGTTAAGCTGTTTTATTGAAAACAGTAAAAATTCGCTCTGAAATACAAAGTAATTCAATTAAGAAATTTAAGAAAATCATTATAAAAACATTTTGATTCATGTTTTTATTGTTTATATGGAGAAACTGAAACAAATTTATCCCTTATCGTCAACCATAACGCAGAGTTTTTAAGGAGTTCATGGCATTTTTATTACATGTAGCACTGAGTTGAATAAAAAATTAATGGCTTGGTTGTGCCTGATTCTATCTGCAGAGCTGTTCCAAATTTGGAGAAATGGTAGTAATTTGCAAATGCATTTGAGATTCCGCATCTAAGGCGTTTCTGTATTTAGTTTTATTTTTAGTACTAACGTATGTCGCAAAGATATGTAGTAATAAGTGGCATGAGCATTTTTACTGCCCGATCAGATACTTCCGGATATTTTTTGTAAACTTCCAACCAAAACTCAAATCATTCTTTTGGTCCAAATTTCGGGTTCCAAATGTAATCTTTTGATATTTCAATCAATTGTTTTTTTTTCTTTTAAGGGCAGATCATTATCTTCTAAATTTAAATTTTTAAATGGATTTTGAATCCACATATATGACGATTGAGTTGACGGAAAATAATCTCTAAAAGTTTTCTGCAAATTGGCAAAATGTTCTACAATCAATTGTTGAACGGTATTATTAAGAAAAGCTCGTTTAATGCCAATTAATTATCAGGTTTTGAAGACATTGCAAATCGTTTCTATTTACATATGTTTTCCGTAGATAGAGCTTCAAAATACTTGCTTCAAATTTGTTATTAACTTTCAAAACATTTGATGTTGTTCCTTGCAATGAAATATTCATTTCATTCAAAATGGAAAAAATGTCCGCAAGTTCATGTTTATGTTACTTGTGGCGAGGTACACGATAGTCATCGTACCTCGCCTTCGCTTTTATTCTTGACATTGCGCCTTTATTTACTCCGAGCAACGATTTTGCTCCATCGATGCAAATATGGAAGCTTGAATCCCAAGATAATGTATGCTTCTTCGCATAGGCGTTGAGCGTTTCAATAATTTGTTCACCTGTAGTTTTACCTGGAAGAGGTGTACATATGAGTAAATCTTCGTAAACAGTTTAGTCGCAAACATAATGTACAAGAACAAGTAATATAGCAAAACCAGCAACATCGGTAGACTCGCCTAATTGTAATGTAAATCCAGGTGGAGATTTTTTAAACGTCATATTAATTCTTTCTTACAAAAATCCGTTTGATCTTTAATGCATCTAGCAACAGTTGTATCAGAAAGTGCCACACTATCAATTTCTTTTGCAAATTTTTCCCCAATTTTGCACATAATTTAATCTTTAGCACAAGGTTTGATTCATTTTTCTCCAAACGTGTAAGCTTCTCATGCTTTACCAATTTTATAACTAACGCGGTAGGAGGCTTCCAATGATGCTTTATTATCATTCAGCGTATATTTTGAAAATTTCTGTCCCCTTCTTTTAAGCTCGTCGCGTTTTCGTTTAAAATATTCAATGTTTTTTTTTTAATTGTGGATGCATTGTCTTTTTTCACATTCGACCAAATTACTATAAAAGTCTAAAATAATTAATAAATAATAATTTATAAATTATAAAGAAAATTATTCACTTTGTAAAAAATATTTTTGTCGAAATTGTACTCGAACCAAATTTTATGTAATTGTAATTTGCAACAAAAGAAAAATATTATTATAAATCAGACGCTTATTTTTTCCATTCAGAGTTTCGGTTTTTGTTCCGAATTAAAAAAAATAACGATTTAGTCCAGGTTTTTTCCAAAATTTAGAAAAAAACAAGATAACAAATAAACGATATATTTTTCGATTTCGTTTATTTTGCCATCTTTTATTTATTTATTACTAAAATGATGTCTAATTCGAAAAATTAACATAACTTTTCTTTGAAAATCAGATAGTAATTCACTTCACAAATAACTTCAGCAATAGTAATAACTTCAGCACTTTGTGCGCATAAGTGAGACCAGCGGTACACTAAGTGCGGATAAATAATTGAAAAGCGTCACGGAATCCCTAATCATGTTCGCCGGAACCCCAGGTTTCCGCGGAACACAGGATGAATACCATTGAGATAAACCATTAAGGTGCAAATTCATCTTAACAAACGAGTATGATAAGGAACTTTAACAATCAAAGTCTGACTTTGATTGCCAAGTTTGCAAACTCATCTCAGCAAACGAGTATGATAAGGAACTTTAACAATCAAAGTCAAACTTTGGTGGTTAACGTTCCAATCAAAGTCTGACTTTGATCGTTAAGGAACTTTGCAATCAAAGGCAGACTTTAATTGTTAACGTTCCTTAACGTGAATGATAACATCTTAGCGTCTTAATGAGTTGGCATAGTAATGGTTTATCTCATCAAGTGTTATTTCGTCATAACTGCATTTCAACAGTTTATAGGATCTCTGTAATAATAAGACATAATTTAAATTGGTTTGAACGAGTCAAGGTGGTGCACTGAGCAGAGCGATGAGTTTTCATTAGCTGATTGCAATAATGCTTAGTGAATAACGGAAGGTACTGACGAAGGCTCCCACCAATGCCAGAAATGCAACTACTTTTTAAGTCATTTTGATGTTCGATAACGTAAATATGCAGTTTTCGAAAAAAATAATTTACTTAATTATTAAAAAATAGTTAGTTACGTCTTAAAGTAACACTATCATACATACATTAATTTAATCTATATTGTAGCACTAATACTTATGGTTAGGGATGAATTGGAGGTGTTAATTACCAAAGGTAGACTCTGATTGTTTAAGTTCCTTATCTACGTAATAATGTCTTATTTACGTAATAATAGTTATACCCGTTTGTTGAGATGAGTTGGCATTTTAATGGTTTATCTCATCAAGTGTCCTCTCATTATAACTGCATTCTAAAAGTTTATAAGATCTCTAATAATAATCCATTTGTGCATTATGTAGACAATTTTCAAATTGGTTTGAACAAGCCAAGGTTGTACACTTAGCAGAGCGATAAGTTTTTATTAACTGATTGCAATGATGTTTAGTGAATAACAGAGAGTACTGACGAAGGCTACTACCAATGGTAGAAATGCATCTACCCTTCCTTGGTCTTTTTTACGCCAAATTGATGTTCCATAACGTCAATATGCAGTTTTCGAAATAATTAATTTACTTTATTATTAAATAATAGTTATTTACGTCTTAATTAATTAATTTATTTATTTATTTATTTTACGGTTTCCCTTTAGAATATATGTATTCTAATTCTGAACCCAGTTAACAAAAATAAATATGTATACATTTCCAATAGTAAAATAAGATAGATTACATTCAAATAATTAATATCAAGAGGCAAGATGTTGTTTTGTACATGAATTTGTTAATATATAACTATTTAAATGTTGCGTAGTAACAATAACATTAATTAATAGAAACATTAATTAATAAGATTAAACGACATCAGAAGTAATAGCTTTAATAAACATGAATCTAAAGCAAATTAGCGACTAACTAAATTTGTTGGTTAGCATTGTTGATAACCTGATCAGAGCCTACTCATGGCTTTCCTTTTAAATATGCTGTAAGATTCATCTAAATTTAAGTTCATATTAATTAGTCTCAGATCTTGTTTTGTAGGATTATGTAAGCAGTCATTTCTTTTATGAAAGTTTATATGGAAAGGTATTCTACTTCTCAAACATCGGGCTGGTATTTTCCAATTTACTAAATTTAGCACATCAGTGCTCTGATAGAAATAATTTAATAGTTTATGAATAAATGTTACTTCACTTATCTTACGTCTGTTTTCGAGTGTTGGTAAATCTAGTATCAGTCTAATATAATCATAGTTGTGATTTTCAACGGAATTACCCAGTCTATAAGCACACGATCTTATAAATATATTCTGAACCCTTTCTAGTTGTATTTTATATTTGTTATAAGAAGGCGATCATATCATCGACGCATACTCTAAGCGAGATTGAACTAGTGATTCATAAATTATAATACATGTTATTAACGATAGTTGACTAACTGTCTTAATATGAATCTCAGAACTTTTCGTGCGCCCAGCACAGTGTCATTAATGTGCT
>WYDF02035722.1:0-12639 GCA_009867245.2 Adranes taylori | reverse complement strand
TACAATTAACGTCTTATAGATTTTGATCTTTGTGCTCCTCGAAAGGTTCGATTTACGTAAGTATTTTGATAGCCCAATAAGAGGTTTCCTCTTATTATTTGGCGTTAAAACAGACTTTTTTGATGTGATTTTCACCTTTTTCGAAGAACATTTAAATTGCACCCTTTATATATCTCAGAATAGTTTTTCCATTTTCCTTCAAAATGTACAATTTACATATATTATTATTTGTCGTTCCAAACTAAATGAACTGAGTAATTTCATTTTTATTTATTTGTTTCGAATCCGAAATTGAAAAGCGCACACAATTACTAGCTCGTTGAAGTCCATTTTATAATAATTTCAAAATCAAAAGAAAGTCGCCGCCGAACAGTCGCCTATTCGTTGGCGCACACGAATTTTCCGAGGAGACAGCGACGAAACTGTTTGGTGACAAAAAGTCGCTCGTGGTCGCCTAGCCTTAACCATTTTATAAGTCACGTCGTATGTGTGGTCGTTTGTCGATTCCATAGCTAACTGTAAACATGTTTTTGTTTAATTTCAAATATCAACGCTAAATATTAATTCATGCTTGCTGACACCATATAACTTATTCATAAATTATAGGCATTTGCATAGCTCTAACATATATGTTACATAGAACGTGTATTTTACAGATTTTGTAAACCATGTGTATTTGAGTTGCGTTTAACAAAATGACAAACTATTTGTATTACTTAATAATTTTCATAAATATATTGTACATGGTCGGTCCATATAAAATATTAGCAGTTTTCCCACATATAAGTAGAACGCATTACGACATTTTCCAGCCGATTTTACACAAACTCGCCGGTAAAGGTCATGAAGTGACAGTGATAAGTTATTTTCCACAAATTAAACATGTGAAAAACTTTAACGATGTCGTATTAGACTTTCCGCCGGGATATTCTGGACGAAATATTATAAATCTTAACGATTCACTTGCGGGATCTTCTAAATTTGCACGATACAGTGAAATATTTCTTTTATCCGAAATTGCTCAATTCAGTTGTAAACAAATGTTTTCGGAAAATATCCAAACATTTTTGAGACGCAATGCGACTTTTGATTTATTAATTATGGAATCTTTTGTGACTGATTGTTATCTAGCTCTTGCCTATAAATTTAGTGCTGTGCATATTCAGACGAGTTCTTCATTGTTACTACCTTGGACTTACAATCGTTTTGGAATTGATTTTAATGCAGCATTTTGTACTGAATCGTTTTTAAATCTACCTTACAAAATGTCATTTTCTGATAGATTAGAAAATTATTTAATTCATAATTTTCATAATCTGTATTATAATTATTACATGGTACCCAGAGATTATATGATTGCTAAAGAGGTATTCGGCGATGACTTGCCACACCTGAATGATATTGGACAAAATGCTAGTTTGTTATTTATCAATTCCAACTATATTATGCATAAATCAATTAATGTTCCTCCCGGTATTATTGACATTACTGGAGTTCATATCGATGAAAGGGAACAGCAGTTAACATACGTAAGTTTATACATTTCTTCATTAAACAGTTTCTTATAAAATCGTAGCAATTTGAAGAAATATATTTAGGCACGTTATATTTTATTTAATCTTCAAGAGATTATAGTTAGAACTAAACTCGTCGTGCTGATGTTAGTCCGGTCCCATTTGTGTTTCTGATGGTACTTCACGGTCCCAGATAGTGCGGAAAAAAATACCAACGTTTTTAGTTACCTGTATTATTGGATCAACTCATTCTATCTAGTTACATCACATAGTAGCATAAGTAAAACTCTAGAAAGAGAAACGAAATTAGAAAGAGATAAAATAGTTACAACCAATTTAAAGGGCCCCGAACATATCTAGAACACATCGGCTCTGCAAAAGCACATGTGTACAACGGCCAATACAATAAGATACTGTTCCATATACTAAAAAATCTCACACAACTCTTATATGTTTCTTAAACTTTAAACATTAAGCGATGGTGCAAACTTGCAATACACAGATCATTGTGCTTCTTATTGTTTAGTGGGTATTTTAAATAAGACATGTATGCTGATATTAAACAAATTCTTATTGTGTATCTTATTGTTTTGAATATCATAATGAGTATTTTCTTTATTAGATGGTATTCTTTGATTAGACTGAAATATTCATTTTTGCTCGTAGAGTATTGTTTTCAGTTTTCGAGAGTACGCAAATGAACGTACATGCAATATGATTTTAAATTTAACTTCTTCATTGATTGTTATAAAACTTTTGTTAAAGTTGAGTTGTTTAGGTTTTACATACCCAAACAACTCAACTTTACCCGAACTCTAATAACTATAGTTTATTTAGTAGTCCCAAAACTTTAGTTTACATAAACTAAGGTTTTGTGACTCCTAAATAAACTATGAGTGTTTCTAAAAATGTTGTAGGCAGAAAAGATGGAGTGCATTGCGCGTATAAAAACTATATTATTATTATCGAAGGCTGTCTGCGGAATACCTCTCCATAGCACTGCAGCCAAACGCTTTATTGTACTTCCTCTGATGGTTTGGTCACACCAGTCTAATATTCCTGTGTCTTGTACCAGGTCCAATACTTGTTAATGAGAGCGTTTTTGTACGAATTCAAATATAATTTTCGTTGCTCCAAATAAGTCTCTCTTTCTAGATGGCAAAGCTTTACACACACATAGGATATGCTGAGCTGTTTCGCATTCCTCCAGACGTAGCCTACATACAACTTCGGCAGTACGAAGGCTAATTTTCTTCGTATGTACCCTTATAGGTGGGTGTTTTGTTAGTAGGCCAGTTATCACTTTGATTTTATTCCTGCCAGGTTTTAACTAATCTAAGGTTTTCTGTTTACATGCCTTTTCTATAAAGCGCTTACTGTGTTGATTTTGCCCAGCAGTCTATGTGTTTTTAATTGGTCTAGTTTCTGCTAGCTTCTCTGATGGAACCATATGGTCTTCCCAGAGCTGCTTCGGACTAATGAATAGTGTGTTGGATGTTTCTTTGCTAATCCATCAGCTATCTCGTTACCTACAATACCCCCATGTCCTGGTGCCCTTATCAGTGTACCTAAGTTTGTCACAGTTATGCATTCGTTCGACGCTCTAGACATGTTTCTGGCGTTGTTATTTCGGTCTGAAAGCCTGTGACAAATCTACCTAAAAGATGTGAAATTCTGCATTTCAGTCGTTCTCCGAATATGTTTTTTTTTTAATGAGACGCCCTATATTTGATCACAGATTTTGATGAATGTTATATTGCTATTTCATAAAATATAAGATTGTACTGATTGAAATATAAGTTATACAGGGCGAATCAAAAGTCATAATCAATTTTGTATGAAAACCATTGTGATTTTAATGTCCTGAATATATTCCATACTAAAAACAATCTATTTCCCTTAGTTCCAGATTTTACTCATCATTATGTCGTTTGTCCACTTAGTCAATATTACAAAAATTGTGTACAGGGTGAATCAAAATTCAAATTTATTATTTTATGATTTTTTATAATGGGATACCTTATATTTTATAATATGAAATTTAGAATCTTTAATTTACTCTTAGTTTCATTAAGCATTTTCTATACCTAAAATAATCAGTTTCTGAGATATTCGCAATTAACAAGTTGGCTGTGGGTAAATGACAAGACAATTTAAAATAACAATTTGTACGTTTTTATAACGATAAAACCTGTGGAGAGTCGACTGAGACTCAATTCTCATGACTTTAAATTGTGTAATAATTTAAAAATATTTAATTGCATGGAAGAATGAATTTTCCTGTGGAAGAAATAATAGATTAATAGTAGACGAATTAACAGATCTGATCTGGATATTAGGAGAACGTATGAAAAATTGTTTGCTTGCAAAACGAATTTCCCATGAAAATTTTTTTGTACAAGGACAACCTGAAACGATTAGTGGAACGTTTTATTCACACTGGTTCAGTAGCATATGAAAAACATGAAAGAGCAAAAACTGTAGTTAAGAAGTATGTTGAATTTAATGTCATTTTGTCACTTACGGAAAATCCACATGCTAATATACGCGAAATGCCTAAAGACAAGAAGATCAGTCAAATGTCCACCCAAAAATTATTGTCAAAAAATTAGTTTCATCCATACCACATACAGTTGCTTTCTGTGAATGGGCTTAACAACAAATCTTTCATCAGGCAGATTTCTTTGATTTTGTATTGTTTGGAGACAAAGCTACTTTCATAAAAACGTAATTGTTAACAGGCATAATTTTCATTACTATTTCTCAAGTAAACCACATTTAATAATAACCCACAGACGGAGAAAGTGGCCTTGAATGTTTCGGGTGGCATAATTGGAAACCATGTAATTGAACTGTAAAATCATCTTCCATTATTGCTGGAAAATATTACCTTTAATATTCGCCAAGAAATGTGATTTCTACACGATGGAGGCTCATCACACTAGATAAGTTTATAGCAATCTCTACATCCATTTCCCTGAAATATGTATAAGAAGAGGAGCACTAATTGTATGGCTAGCTCGATCACCAGGACTAACTAAAATGGATTTTTTCATGTGGGATTATGTAAAAAATCCGGTTTATCAATATCGCCAACTACAGAAGATGATATGAAGTACAGAAGGAAGGAAGCGTTCAAGAGCATTAATACAAACATGTTACAAAATCTAAGTAAATTCTTTGAAAAAAGATCACACTAAATCAACAAGTTTGCAATTATTTACTGGTTGAATCAGGATGCACTGAAATGTAGAATAAAATGGATCGACTCGACTAGATCTCTTACTAAACTACTCGTCAAAAATATTGTTGGACAGAGACGTTTAGCTCCTCCGAGCCAGAATTTAATCCTAGTCTGGATCAAGTGAGTGCTTTTAACTTACTTAGTACGTCTGCGATGTTAGAAGGAATACTAACTTGTACAAATAGAGAAGGCAGATGTATGTTCAACTAGTTGAAAAGCTACATTTAGAGGTTTCTTGGTACTAATGGGAGTGGAACGAAATTTGGCACAACTTTTCCCTCAAATTGAATACTATCGTGTTAAGTTGGAAGGTTTGAAACAATTCGTAGATTATTTTAATTTCACAATAAACGTAGCATAGCAGCTGGTCAGGAACCAGACAAATTGACTCCAATTAGATATATTTTTCGAAGGGGAATTGCTTCCGTTTAGAGCTCACTGCTCCTTTATAAGATCTTTTGGTTGGCGTATTGAAAAGCTTCATAGGCGATTAATGGATTGATTTAATTAGGTGAATAATCTGGCGCGTCTGTGCAAAAACCAGATTGGTTTTACTATTGGAAAAGAACTTTGCGCGAAAATTGACAATTCAGGAAGGAATATCACTACTGCTATTTGTTTTACACGTATTTCGTTGGCTAAGGAATTGTTTGAGAAAAGACTACGAATTGTGGGAACTCTAGGATAAAGCAAAAGTGACATTCCACATGTAATGAAAGTCCTCAGCATTAAGATAGCTATATTCCAACACTTTTTGTTTTTCAGAAAAATATAACCTTCTCGTCTAAGAAACTGTCTTGTACTGCTAAAGACCATGCACAATGATAACAGTGTTGCAAGTAACCAAAGAAAAGAGCCTGAAATTATCAACTAATATAAACAAACAAATTCCAGGATTGTTTGTGTTAATGCTTAAGTTACAGTTTATGACGAACATCCCACTTATTATCAAAACGTCTCCTATAAGAGAAGGTTGTTCACTAAGAATAAACCAAATGCCAATCATAAAATAAACGCGATGGAACTATGCGGAGTACAATTTGCAACATCTCTCACCAGGCCGAATTGGGCACAAACAAGGGAAAGAGGTGTACTGTTTATCCTCGTGCACATAATCGAAAATCAACCTTATGTTGCCGATTCACGTTAAATTCTTAGATAATAAGTTTTTCGAAAGCGAATTATAAGAAAACAAAATATTCGACACCAAGTTCTTTGCAAACGAATTCTTCGAACAATCAATTTTTCGACTTACGAATTCCTCGAAAAGCTCTTTAGTAGACTGATGTGTCTGATGAATAAAGGATTGCTATCGTAATTCGCTCAAACTAGCGACCAATATTGTTTCTAGTATTATGTCAAAGTACGGCAAAATTGATTTGAAAGTTATTAATAGTGAAAAGGGAAAACTTAAGCTCTTATTCGACGGTCATTTATTCTACAAACGTAAAAGTAACGAGACGAACATTTATTGGAAATGTGAACATTTCGTGGATCCAAAACTCGGGTAATAACACAAGACAATAGTGTTATTAGCTGTAAAAAATTTCACGACTACGTTGGTGATGCAGAGCAAATAAAACCTATCGTGAGTACAATTTTCCACCAAGTAGTCGCCAATCGCGGTACATCTCAAAGCATTGTTGCTTCAATATCGGCAATAGTAAATTACCTAGTGTGGAAAATCTGAAGAGATCAATACGAAGTGTCCGACTCAAGGTAAGGGGTAAGACACCAGGAACAGCAGCTTCAAGAATTGACATTCAATTTACCGAAATTTACACAAAAAAGGAAAAAAAATTAAGTCTCTATTCTTTTCGATTGAGGACCCGTAGATAACAGAATATTATTATTTTCACCCAGTTAAATTTGGACATCTTGCGTCGCTCCAATCATTGGCATGGAGATGGTACCTTCAAGACTGCTCGAGCTTTATTTCACCAGATGTACACCATACATGGACGAGAATAGAACCCATTTGTGATTATTTACGTTTTGTCGTTCATAATCTGTCTTTAATTTATAAATTGCTTTAATTTATATATCTGAAGCTAAACATGAAATAAAAACATGGATTACTTTCTGGTAACAAATTTTTGGACAGTGGGGAGAGTTTGACGAAACTTGCTTCAGAATACGGCGTTGGTAAATCTACTCACTCAGTTCACTTTCAGCTGTGTCGTACCGAACATAGTATAGTGAGCTGAGTGTGCATTACGCGAGTGGGTGGTAAAGTTGTTATTTTTTTCAAAATGATGTCGAAAAGGAAGCATGTTACATTAACTTTAAAAGACAAGTGCAAGATAATTAAACAAATGGGGCAGAAAATGTTGATGTTGAGCAGGCATTATATACATGGCTAGGACAGCAGAAAGCTAAAAATAATACGCTGAGTGGTGGTATCATCGCAGAGAAACCTAGATGTTTTTACCGAGAAATGACTCACAAAGACGACTTTCGACGAGTAGCGGTTGGGTGTACAATTTTAGAAAACGATTTGGAATGAGAGTGCTGAGTATGACGGAAGAAAAAGTGTCGAGCGAGGAAAATGCTTTTGAAAGTTTTAAAACCGAGTTTCTAAATGGAATCACAGAAAATGGACTCAATCGTGAACAAGTTTACAATGTAGATGAGGCGGGTCTTCACTGGAAGACACGTCCAAGAAAAACACATTTGGAAGTGACAGGAGAAAAAGTTTTGACAGGAGAAAGAGAAGCTGCATGACGAAAAATAAGCAAAGATCAGATAACCTTTTCTCCCTGTGCCATTGCTGCCGGAACCCATAAGTTACGGATGTCAGTGATTAGAAAATCTAAAAGTCCAAGAGCGTTTAAGAACTTTGTTCTTCTAGTTTAGTATTTTAGCCAAAAAAGTGCGTGGATAAGCAGACAAATATTTCTCGACTGGT
Source organism: Adranes taylori (assembly GCA_009867245.2). Taxonomy (NCBI): domain Eukaryota; kingdom Metazoa; phylum Arthropoda; class Insecta; order Coleoptera; family Staphylinidae; genus Adranes; species Adranes taylori. Next base: position 4,973 of record WYDF02035722.1, on the reverse strand, counting down.
TTAACGACGAGTTTGTGTATGCCGTGAGGAATCACCTTAAGTCTCTAATCTAACCCCAAAAGGCTATTTTAATATTGGACAATTGCCCTGGCCAACCGGTAGCTGAAGAGCTCGTAAGTGAGGACAAGCAAATTTATGCTTTGTACTTACCCCCAAATGTAACTGCACTTGGTCAGCCAATGGACAAGCATGTAATCGCTGGGATCAAAATGCGGAACAGAAGAAGTTTATTTTACAGTGTAGTATCGTCAAATGAATCTTTATAAACTGTCATTAAACGATCAACAATAGAAGACGCGGTTTTAAACTTAGTAAGATCTTGAGATGATACCTCTAAGGGGAACATTTTTGGTCACAACTTTGGCCTATTCCCCAAAGACCAGCAAAAGAAAGTTCGTCAACCCTCAATTGTGCCAGACATTGTTAATGTTCTCCAAGCTGTTCATGAGCAGCCAGATGACCCCATAACGGTAGAAGATATCACTGAGCGGCTGAACGAAGAAGCAGCCGGACTCGGATATGAACACTTAAGTTATTCTGCGATCATCCAACATGTGCGAGATGAAGCAGACAGCGGTGATGAGGAAACGAACGCTGCTGAAGAAGAGCCAACTCAGAGAGTAACGAATGCAGCGGAGTTGTAAGCTTTCAACACCTGTTTGGCGCGGGCAAATGATAACAACATTCCAGTTCACCAGATTTATAATTTTGAAATAAGAATTATTGTTTTTGTCTGGCTTTTTTTTAATTTCCTGAGTAATACGAACGTTTTGATAATCCGAACATAACAAACAAATATTCTGATTAACGAGGTTGACCTTTCTGTGTCTCAAGTAAGTTAATTTTCGAGTATTTTTTCTATTTAAAGGGTAAATTTAATATTGGAATGTGTTTGATGCTTTAAAAAATTTGAAAGTTGTCTGTCAGTACGTTTGGAGTTTGCTATTATGTCATTTACGTATCTGTACCTAAAGAATATATGCAGGTTTCCTAGTTTCCCTTTTAGGAATTTTTCTTCTATTGCAAACGCAAAGCTGTAAGCAAATAATGAGCTGATGGGAGAACCGATTGAAAATTAATTATCATTTATGTAAATTTTATTGTCAAACTGGAAGTTATTGTTAGTGATGCATATTTCAAGGCACTTAAGAAGTTCATGTTTTTTGATTGGGTTTGTGTTTTTTTTTCTAGCATATCTGTAATTAAGGAAGCACATTCTTGTGGCCAGATGCTCGTTTGCATATCGGACACATCAAATGATATGAGTTTCAAGTCGTGCGGAGTTTCTACATGTAATTTCGTCGTTAGCTCGGTAGAGATTTTTATACTATGTATTTCTATTTTTGGGGAAAATTGCTTTTTTCAAACGCTCAGTGTAGATAGACTACTTCTCGAAGCTCGGATAAGCCACTGTTTAAAGTAGAAGAAATTTCAGATTTCACGCAAAGCTCTCAAGAGCCGCCACCTAAATATCGTTTCTAGAAACTTAACTAATGGCCCTCGTAATACTTACTCTTTATGTCCTATCTTCTGTCAGAAAATCAAACAAATATTTATATAAAGATAACTTGAATAGATAATAATTAAATGCTAAGCAATTAATCATTGGCCCAAATAATTTTGTTAATATAAATTTTAGACATGTAATATTGTAGCAGATATCATGGGCTTGCACCTTCAAATTTCTTTAAAATCTATTTATCTAATAAAGATTTACTAGCTTACGTACTATAGAAGGTTATAAATAACCACAATAATGATGTTTGTTACATTTTGTAGCTTCTGCCAATTATTTGATTCCATTTCAATTTTCAATGTCATGTTGTTCATTGGCGTGTATGTTAAGCAACGTCAGTAGATATTGTTCATAAATATTACCATTTATAATAAATTCAAGAGTCGTGATTTGAGATTCCAGACTTCAATTATCAAAACGAAACTCACTAATATTAAACTTCAACAAATTGCAGAGAAGTAAAAAAGTATTTTTCAAATTATATTTATTGCTTTCTATAGTATAATACTTCATATCTATACGACAATACGCATTTTATAAAATATTGGGGCGTGTTATTAGCCAAACCCATTCATTGGATGCATCAATGGCAACCATGGTTTATTTGATTCATATTTAAGTTTATCAAATAGTTCTATAGTTCATTCAATTAGCAAACACGCGCTATCAGAAAACTATCTCTCCGGATTAGTGGAGTAGATATATTAGAAAAATGTAGTAAAATGTATTAGTCTCGTGAGATGATCAATGATGCCTTATTACAGCTATTTCTCATTTTGAGTGCTGTAATACTGATATCATCTTCTACGTTTATAATGACTAAAAACATCAATTTCCAATATTAACTAACTCAATTGTAAGTGTAATAAATTAATATTTCGTCAGACGCATTTTCTTTTTTAGCAAACAGCCTTAGACTGCAGAATCAAATGTTGCGAAGTGATGCTAGTAAAAAAGAACGTGCTGATGATCCTTTATAATAATGGGTGAAATACTCGATCTTAAACTAAGCGCTTTTTTATGACATATTACTTTAGAAAGATGTTATAAATAATTATAGTAAGAAATAAACCTTTATTGGCATCAATAAACATTATCAATAACAAGAATAGAAAGATATCCAAAATCCAAATTACAAATTCTATAAACCTAGAAAAAAATTTAAAGAAAATAAAAACTATATATATATATATATATATATTCGGCGACATCGTCGCGGAACGAAATTATATGTGAATTATTCTTCTTCCTTATTCCTTCTTCCCACATTTTCCTTTCAATGTATCTCCTCCACTTTCCTCTCCATTATCTTAAATGCTTTTGCCCCAGCTCTATACACGCGCTTCAAATTCTTGCTTCCTTCCTTTGCTCCTCCGCCCATTCAAATATTTTACATTTATTCACGCAATGCTCCTGTTTTGCCTCTCTTTCTCCGTACACTGTACGACATCTTTCAGTCTCTTTAATTACAAAATCGATTCCCTCTCTCCATTCTCCCACACCTAAACCTTGAAATCATTTTCATACAGTTTCTTTTGATCCCTCAATCATATATTCCCTGTCACTCCCTCTTCAACAGCATCTATAGCGCCCACATATACCTTCTACACAATATTATAATATATTCTATCAAAAACCAAGATAAGTGGAATGATGAGTGCAACCTAAATCACCCGAAACAGTCGCCAATATTTAATACATTAATACGTTATAAGAATATGGTGTATGTGCCGGGACATATCTAGAACTCTCCAAATCTTCTAAACAGTTTACTAACAGCTCATTCATATCCAAATTGTCAATATATTTTTCTGAATCGAACTTCAGTTTCCGTAGTAAATTATGGATTGCATTCTGGTATGTTATTCAGATTTTCTAAAGGTTTCTGGCTTTTGTATAGTTTTTAAAAAGCCTTATCTAATTGCGACACGAACAATTGTCTTTTGTAATAACTACCAGACGGTACCAGACTAGTACCAGCTATATGCTGTCAGATCAAAATTTCGGCGAGTGAACTCACGCAATCGATCTTCACGAGAAACCAAATTAAAGGAATATCGATAGCGTGCCATAATTCCTAAATCGTCTCAATAGTCATAAGTCATAAAGAGTCATAATATCATTAAGGGAAGAATATAGAATAATATCAAAAAAGTGTTGCGTAAAATTTTTAATTAACGAAGAAGTTGTCGAATTGTGTGTTGTATCAATGCATGGTACGGCCCTGAGATCATATCAATTATTTCTAGAGTACATAGATATATAAATTAAACGAAGTGGACAATCAAATTTGATGATTAAATAATGATCATGAGTATGAATTTTATTAAACAAATATTATAGTTCTACTATCGATGATATAATAGCCATAAATATAAATTTTATTTATGTACGCTGGCTGTCGGTGAATGTTTGTAGCTAGATTTAAAACTATAGTTAAGTGCACAAAATAAAGTCAAGTTTATGCTGCAAAATGAAATTACGCATTGCTTTTGTATTTTTAAAATAAGGTTACTTTTGGCAGGAATTCATTTCATTCTTGATTAATAACTAAGTTTAATTAAAAGGCAAGATGAATTATATATGGTCTAGTTTAGTGATTTTGGTGGAACTAGTGCGCGCGATAAATACTTATAAAATACTCGGAGCTTTCCCACATGGTGGTAAAAGCCATTTTGATATATTTGAACCAATATTACTTAAACTTGCGGAAAAAGGACATGAAGTAACCGTATTAAGTTATTTCCCACAAACTAAATCGGTGAAAAATTATCGAGATGTTGTATTGACCTTTCCATCCACTTTTTCTGGTACACACAATTTCGGATTTGATCAGATGTTAGATGGATCTCCTAAATTAAGACAATATTTCATTATATTCCTTTTAACTCAACTAACCACAATGGGATGCAACCAAATGTTTTCGCCTAATGTACAACACTTTTTAAAAGAAGATCTGACATTTGACCTAATAATTGTGGAAGCATTTGATTCCGATTGCTATTTAGGTTTAGTGCATAAATACAATGCCCCTGTTATTTTGATAAGTTCATCAGTGTTCATGCCATGGACTTACCATCGTTTTGGAATTGAGTTTAATTCGGCATTTACTATCCATTCGTTCCTGGATCATTCGTTCCAATTATCATTCCTTGAAAGATTTGAAAATTATATCATGTATAATTTTCATAATTTTGTCTACAATTATTACATGGTACCGAGTGAATATAAAATTGCCAAAAAAATATTTGGTGATAATTTACCATACCTTGATGAAATTGGAAGAAACGCTAGTTTATTGCTTCTAAACTCAAATGAAATTTTGCACAAAGCAATTAATATACCACCAAATATTATTGATATAAGTGGTGTGCACATCGTGAACAGAACTAATGGAATTCCAAAAGTGAGTACGTTAATTCATAAAATAATATCAGATATATTATTATGGTTCTAT